>ML435651.1:0-18397 GCA_005239525.1 Nicotiana knightiana
GCTTTTAGCCTATATGCATACTTGAAATTACTTAGGGAGGTATGGTTCCACAAGAAAATCACTCAGAACCTTGTAACATCGTTGCCAAAGAAAAAGTTAAAAATCTCAAAAGGGTTGACTAGGGAAAATATTCATGGGTAGGAAATTTAGGCCCAAAAATGGTCCAAGGAAGGCCTAATATCATTTTTCAAACCAAGTTAATCTAAGATTTTGCCTTGAATCACATTCCGGGAAAGTTCTAGACCACAAATGATGCAAAAGAACTTCACAATTAAACTCACCACACATGGCACATGAAAACTCAAATGGAATACAAATCCAAAATCCAATTGGGGCTAATGGAACTCAAAGAAGTCACATGTAGCCTAAAAAAGCTATTTAGTGAATCAAAGAGCCAAAATTAGAATCTAAAAATCAAAACAAGCAACATTCTTATTATTTCATATATATATCTCCTTTTTTATATTTTTTTATTGGTGGGTTCAAAAATTTCATATGCCAAGGTTTAAATCATATTGGTACCAAACAAGTCACATGTTGGCTTATGGGCACAAGATTACACCCTAAAAACTGATTTATTCACAACTAGCTACCAACCTATCTACTAAAAAAAATAATTTTACTTTCTAAAAAAAAATCTAAACAAGACTAATCCCTTAAGAAAGTTGTCACGCCATCCATCATAGGGAAAAGTCACTCGGTTCAACGAAAATAATATGCTTGGAAAAGAACAATAGTAGAAAGAAAAACCAAGGCGTTCCATTAATACTACTATAATGAAACCAAAGCAAAAAAAAAATAAACACAAATCATAACAAGAAAAATAAAAATCAACAACATGAAATGCTAAATACTACTATGAAAAATAAAAACCAAAATAAAAACAACTAGGAATAACAATAAAAACCAACAAAAAATGCCTACGCAATATTATTAATAAGCTAAAAATGTCAACCAATCCGCCTAAGTCACAAAAAGTATGTCATGCTCCATGTGATGCTCTACAACATAGATAAAATATGAGCCACCCCCAAACTAAAGTGTTGCATTGTCCCCAATGCAACTAATCAAAACAAGGTAAAATGTAGGATGTGCTCCCTGAAACTGCATCACTCAGAGCTAGAGGTGGTGGGAAATCGAAGCTTCAAATCCCGATCATCATCATCCTCAGAACCATGTGAGCCACAAAGTGAGCTCAGCTTGTGCGTCATCCTTGACAGAAACATGCTTTTCTTCTTTTCATGCTCCTTGAATTTAATCTGTCGCATTTCAAGTTTTTCTTATCGCCGGCTCATGTCCTCTAATCTGTTCTTGATTGCTTTTTTCTCTAGCACTACATCATCTAAGGTCGGTGGCTTCCTACCAGACCCAGTCGAAGTGCCCTCACCGGATGGACCAGAGGGAAGGCCCGCAATAAGCTGTCGAATATGAGCATCTACACCATAGATATGATGAGAAATGTGGCGCATGGTGAGGGGACCATAAGGAAGGGGCTCCATGGGGCTCTGTGACCCTGCTGCATCTGTGGAAGCACCACCAGATCCCTCGGCAGTCTCGTCAAACTGCCTGAATGAAGGAGATAACACATCAATCCTTCTCTTCTTCTTCTTCTTGCCATTTGGCCCTTTTTGAAGCAATGGGTAAATTGCTACGGCAGGATCCTTTTCCACATCAGTCGGGTTTGGTAGCACCTGAGCATTATAACACAACTGAGTGATCAATTAGGGGAGGAATAGGCTGCTAGACCTTCCATTACATGCTTCCTCAATCTCACTCACGATGTGCTGGCCCACGTTCACCAGTAAGCCATCCAGAATAGCAACGATCATCAATGCCTTTTTAGGCGTCACCTTCATCTTATGTCTAGTTAGAAAAATCCTAGAACAAATAATGGATAGCCAAATCTTAGCTTCCACAGTGAAATCAAGAGAATCAACCCCTTTATGAATTCTTGGCCAAGTCGGTTGCACCCAATCATTAAGCTTTTCCACAAACCAATCTATTCCTCGCTCTCTTCCCCTAGCTCTGTATATCTCATTATCCGCATCGGGAAGCCCATAATGTGCATTTATTACCTCAGGCCCAAATTCGATCCGCTTTCCTCTGACAAAAGTGAATACATCCCCCTGGAAATTAGTCTTCACGGCGTTGGCATAAAATTCACGAACTATAGTGTAGTTCGCCTTGATTGTTTCAGGGGAAAAGCATATCCATCCACTATCGGTCAGTCACTGGAGAAACTCCGGCATCTTAGCCTCGAGTTTGTCTAGATGGATGCCCCTCTCTTTGACAATGCTCTTTGACATGATCCTGTCATAATTCCTTTCACACTCAGCTGCCGTGAATCTTGTCGCATCAAAGTACTCTTCTTCCGCAGCTGGGGGAATAAATTTGTGCACAATTTGCACATTGTCAACATTTTCCGAGACCATTGTGTGCGCAAAGTACCTACAAATTGAGACCAAATGTTAAACGCATGAACATGCACTTTATACACTATATTATAATGTATATGGGCCAAAGAAATAAGCCGCGAAGCAAACGTGCAAAAATTTGCAAAGGTACTATTTTTCTGTCAGATGCTTAAGGTAGTGTGATCGCAGCAGTTTAATTGCAATCGTACAAGGGAATAATCTGGGCTCCTACTGGCAGCACTGTGCGATCGCGGACAGTGCAATGCGATCGCATAGTGGTTTGTTTACATTGCAATTTCAGGCACAGTGCGATCGCGTACAGTGCAATGCAATCGCACAGGGTATGTTTTTTGCCCAATTATTTTCTTCTCTTGGGCATTTTCACAAGCCCACAAGGGGCACATATTTTGCACACACGTTTTTAAGACATTTAAGCATAGATTTAGCCCAGATTTTGTTAAAAAATAACAAGGAATTCACTCAACCAACCTCACCGAGCAAGCATTCACACAATCAATACAAGATTCAAAACAAAAAATTTAAATTACAAACCATAAAAAGTGGAGATGGAGAAGAAAGAAAAGTAAGTGTTTATTTACACTAATATCAAACAAAAGTAAAACTTGTTAAAGAAAGAATTGAGTGACGGAATACATACCGGAGAGATTGAACTTGATTAGTTGTGAGAAGTTGAAGAGAGAAAAACCATTTGATGATTTTTGAGGGCCAAGGTGAGAAAATCTGTTTTTGGGTGGAAGAATAGGCAAATGGGCGTTTCTGGGGTTAAAAGTTAGATGGCTTTACCTGAAAGGAGTGCGTTCGCACACTTACAATTGCGATCGCATAACCAGCTATGCAGTCGCATAATGTACTGGAGTACTGACTACTATGCGATTGCAGTTGTTGTTCCACGATCACATAGCGCAACAGTGTGCTGCACTGCAATTTTCTTTTTGCACCAACACTGTTTTGTGGCCACCCGATCACCCCGACCTGCTCAAATCAACTCCAAAAATTCTGAAACTTGCAAATTGGTTAGAAAAAATATAATAAGCTATGCTGAAAAAGAAAATTTCAAAAATAACCAAAAAATTTGAAATACGATGGGTTGGCTCCCACCAAGCGCCGCATTTAACGTCGTGTCACGACGCAAATTACTTTACCACTTTTCTCGCCACTTGGATGATATGAATTGGGCACCTAGCTTGGGATCAAGCTTGTGACCACTGGCGGTGGCGGGTGGTGAGTAGATGATCGAGTCAATCCTCAAATTTTTCATTTTGCACTTCTTGGATTTCATGTGAGGTATGTCATTTTGCTTTCTTAGTTTCCTCAAGTTGTAAGATGTATGGTATGAATTTTTCCTCCTCGCAATCCCTCACTGATCCGTGTAGTTCAACTTCCATATCACCACACAATTACAATGTTGAAAACTGCTTGGAATGTGCCTTCAAACCTCCCACTTGCAACTTTTCCCGGATTTTGACATCCTCTTTTTCCCCCGGAATAGAGTCAATTTCAACCAAATTTTCAATCACCCCGGTTGACTCTAATTCCATATTTTTCTCGGCATCACTAACACTCATGGAGTCGGTTGGCTGATGTTCAAGGCTTGATTCCTCGAAGTAAGGCTCACTCTCACCCTCGGAATTGGACTCTTCTTGGCTTCCATCCACACTCTCAACTCGAGAGGCATAATGAGCCCCCATAAATGCTTGCATTTGATATTCCAAAGTGCGGATGTGCTCATCATTTTGAGTCACATCGTGTTTCAATTCCTCGAGTGCAAAGTTATTCTTTTCCTCATTTTCAAGAATGGCCTCCAACATGAGCATCATCCTCTCATTTTGAGCATTTGAGAGTTCTTCTTGGTTTTGTTCAAGNTGATTTTTGAACCCTTTAAGCTTCAATCATAGCATGCATTTGTGAGTGCATCCTTTCAAGTGCCAAATCATTTTGGAGACTAGTCTCCAAAAGTTCTTCCAAGGCATTTTGCTCATGGTTCCCTTCTTCAAGTAAGCAATCCAACATGAGCTTGAACTCTCCATTTCTACCATGCTCACTCCCCTCCACTTCTTCACCCTTAAAATTTCCATCACAAAAAGTAGAATTATCATAGTGGGGGCTTGGGGAAGGCAAGGACAAATATGCAGAATCATACCAATGAACATTTTGGCGACCACACCTATCACAAATACTCCACTCATGGGTTTAAGATTGTGCGCACAATCCATCCCCGGGAGAATTTAGACAATGTTTCAATGAGGGTGGTCATCCACAATAAGGACAAGGGTCATCAAAGTATGAACAACTACCATCCGATACATTTTCATTATATGATGCAAATATTTTTTTTTTTGAAAAATTAAGAAAATAAACAAAAAAAATAATTAAACTAATATTCACAAGTTTGAATCAAATAACTTATTCTTACTTCTCAAACAATCTAAATTACGCCAATTGTTCCCCGGCAATGGCGCCAAAATTTGATACGCTCAAATTACACCTTAAAATAGTGTAAGCGGTCGATTGTCAAATATAATAACCCAACAAGGTTGGGGTCGAATCCCACAGAGAACAATATGGAGGCTATTAGGAATATAAGAGAATTATCACTTATCGCGCAATGCCAAACAAATAGATTTTGGTTTTGAAAATGTTTAAAACTAAATGCGAAAATGTATAAACTAACCCAGAAAGCAAGTAAAATGATCAATGGCAACAAGTATGAATGCATCAGGAATTACACTCAAGTAACGATCCAATGTATTTCACGATGTTACAAATATGAGCGAGTTTATGTTAATTAGCCACGGATAATAATTCTAAATTAGGTTTTTTCAAAGACTAATAAGATTTCCTAATTGAATTATTCCTAACCCAATCAAGAGATTAAGCACACCCGGATATGGCTACAAGTAGTTGAATCCTATCCCTAGGTAGAATCTACAAAATGAGGGTTAAAGCCTCAAGTTCTTGTTAATTAATATTTAACAATACCAAATTATCTTTTCCAAAATTAATTCGGAGTTAATGGGCGATTCCTAGGGTTAGCTAATCCCTTTGGACACATTAAAGAATAAGAATAATTAAATAAACAATAACTCACTTCATAAAAGATGAAAAATCATTCAATACATAAGCACAACAAGGTATTTAATCCACACTTTAATCATGAATATTTCCATAAACAAGAACTAGTGTTGGAAATAAATACTACACACTTAAATATTCAATACAAATCAAGGAAAAGAAGAAACAAACATAAAAGAGTAAGAAATCCTTAACCACAAGGTTGAAATCTTCAAAACCCAAGTTTGTGTGCAAACCCTAGCTTCCACAAATGTTTTCTCTCTTCTTCTCTACTTAAAAATATATTTACATTGCCCAAGATATGCCAAAAGATGCAGAAAATATCTGCTAGGTCGAGTATAAAAGTGGTTTGGGGATAAAACTTGAATTTACAAAACTTCCCAGCACTTGCCCAGAAAATACACTGTGCGTTCGCACAGTTTCACCCGTGATCGCACTGAGTCAACTTCCTAAAGGTATGCGATCGCATAACATACTGTGCGTTCGCACAGTGTCTTTGACAACACGATTGACCAGCCTCCATTCCCTGTGCGTTTGCATCCAAAATCCTGCGGTCGCACTGTATTACTTCATGCTCCTCTGCGATCGCACTTAATGCTTCGCGATCGCACAATGTAAAAACTTGGCAGATTTCATTTCTCCAATTTTTCTCTTTTTTGACTTGTTTCACATTATTTTTCCACAATTAATTCTAAATCATTTGACACCTGAAATATACAAATAAAGATCAATAAACGCCTTAGTTTCTCAACAAGATTACACAAAATATTATGTATTTAGAGGAAATAAGTTGGTATAATACCAACTTATCACCCAGCCAGGGGTAGAGACAGTTCGGTAGAGGCCAACATAGCAGGCCTACGTATTCAGCTCCTCCACCACCTTCCCGTGGTGCTCCAGTGAGTCCCTATTTCAGCGCCATGCCAGAGAATTCCTACCATCCACCAGCCGTTCAGGGTCCCTCAGGTGGGTATTCCAGTCATCAGGGGTCTTCTAGTCTTTACTTCAGTGTCATGCCAGAGGGATCTCACCATTCCCCAGCTATGCAGGGTTCTTCTTCAGGGCAGCAGTCCATGCCACCGGCGAGATGTTATGAGTGTGGGGATCCAGGCCATATGAGGAGGACTTGTCCCAGGCTTAGGGACAAGGCCGTTCAGCAGAGCTATCAGCCTACATTTTCAACACCGGCAGCTCGTCCACCCAGAGGTGGAGGGCAGACTGGTAAAGGTCATCCCAGAGGTGGAGGTCAGGCAGGGGGAGCTCTGCCAGCCCCTATTCATTCCAGAAGAGGTCAGTCATCCAGTGCTCCGGCTAGATTCTACGCCATTCCGGCCCGATCAGATGTAGTGGCCTCAGATGCCATGATAACATGTACCATTTCAGTAGGTGGGAGAGATGTATCAGTGTTATTTGATCCAGGATCCACCTATTCATATGTGTCATCCTTATTTTCTTATTTCTTAGATGTTCCTCGCGAGTCCTTGGGTACTCCTGTTTATGTCTCCACCCCCATGGGCGATTCTATGGTTGTAGACCGGATTTATCGATCCTGTGTGATTTTATTTTATGGGTTCGAGACCAGAGCGAACTCTCTATTGCTCGACATTGTTGATTTTGAGGTTATTTTAGGCATGGATTGGTTATCTCTTTATCATGTTGTGCTAGATTGCCATGCCAAGACAATTACCTTAGCCATGCCCGAGTCGCCTAGCCTAGATTAGAAAGGTTCCTCAGTTAGTGCAGCCAGCCGGGTTGTTTCATTCCTGAAGGCTCGACATATGGTCGAGAAGGGTTGTCTGGCCTATCTTGCTTATGTGCGCGACATAACCGCCGAGTCTCTGACGATTGATTCCGTGCCAGTGGTTCGAGAGTTTGGTGATGTATTTCCTTGAGACCTTCCAGTCATGCCTCCGGATCGTGATATTGATTTTTGCATCGATTTAGCTCCAGGAACCTAGCCTATATCTATTCCTCCGTACTGTATGGCTCCGAAAGAGTTGAAGGAGTTGAAGGAACAACTTGAGGATTTGTTAGCTAAGGGGTTCATCAGACCGAGTGTATCACCGTGAGGTGCTCCAAATCTATTCGTGAAGAAAAAGGATGGGTCCATGCAGATGTGTATTGGTTACCGCCAGTTGAACAAGGTTACCATTAAGAACAAGTATCCTTTGCCGCGCATCGATGATTTGTTTGACCAGTTGCAGAGTGCTCATGTGTTTTCTAAGATTGATTTGAGATCGGGGTATCATCAGTTGAGGATTTGGGATTCAGATGTTCCGAAGACTGCTTTTCGTACAAGA
Organism: Nicotiana knightiana; assembly: GCA_005239525.1. Taxonomy (NCBI): domain Eukaryota; kingdom Viridiplantae; phylum Streptophyta; class Magnoliopsida; order Solanales; family Solanaceae; genus Nicotiana; species Nicotiana knightiana. The sequence continues at coordinate 7,808 of ML435651.1, forward strand.
TATGGCCATTATGAGTTCCTGGTGATGTCATTTGGCTTGACTAATACCCCAACAACATTCATGGACTTGATGAGTAGTGTGTTCAGGACGTATATTGATTCTTTTGTCATTGTATTCATTGATCACATTTTGATTTACTCACGCAGCCTGGGGGAGCACGAGCAGCATTTGAGAGTTGTGCTCCAGACTTTGCAAGAACAGAAGCTATATGCTAAGTTCTCTAAGTGTGAGTTCTGGTTGGATTCCGTGTCATTCTTGGGGCATGTGGTATCTGGAGAGGGTATCAAGGTTGATCCTCAGAAGGTTGAGACGGTTCAAGTTGGTCACGTTCTACTTCAGCTACAGAGATCAGGAGCTTTTTGGGCCTAGCAGGCTATTATCGCCAATTTATGGAGAGGTTCTCTTCCATTGCATCTCCATTGACTAGATTGACTCAGAAGAATGCCCTGTTTTGATGGTTTGACGAGTGTTAGGCGAGCTTTCAAAAGCTCAATATAGGATTAACCTCAACACCAGTTTTAGTATTGCCTTCCGGTTCTGGGATATATACAGTATATTGCGACGCTTCGCGCGTTGGCTTAGAGTGTGTATTGATGCAGGAGGGGAGAGTTATTGCTTATGCTTCGTTCCAACTGAAGGTTCATGAGAAGAATTATCCTGTGCACGATTTGGAGTTGGCGGCAATTGTTTATGCTCTTATGATTTGGAGGCACTACTTGTATGGGGTATCCTGTGAGGTTTATACAGACCACCGCAACCTGCAACACTTGTTCAAGAAAAGGGATCTTAATTTGAGGCAGCGCAGATGGCTTGAGTTTTTGAAGGATTATGATATCACCATTCTTTATCATCTGGGCAAGGCGAATGTGGTAGCAGATGCTTTGAGCAAGAAGGCGGAGAGTATGGGTAGCTTGGCTTATATTGCAGCAAGGGAGAGACCTCTAGCTTTGGACATTTAGTCCTTGGCTAATCGCCCGGTGAGATTAGACCTTTCAGAGCCTCGTCGAGTTCTTGCACATGTGGTTGCTCAGTCTTCGTTATTGGGGGAGATTAAGGCTCGGCAGTATGATGATCCTTGTTTGGCAGAGCTACGGTAGACAATGGTTCATGGTAGGGCCAAGGAGGTTACTATTGGCGAGGATGGTGTTCTGAGACTTCAGGGCCGCTTATGTGTTCCTAATGTTGATGTCCTAAGGGATAGGATTCTAGAGGAGGCACACAGTTCATGGTATTTTGTTCATCCTGGTGCTACGAAGATGTATCGTGATTTGAAGCAGCATTACTGGTGGAGGCGAATGAAGAAGGACATTCTGGAGTATGTGGCTAGGTGTCTTAATTGCCAGCATGTTATGTATGAGCACCAGAGGACCGGAGGCCTACTTCAGTAGATGCCCATTCCTGAGTTGAAATGGGAGCGCATCACTATGGACTTCATGGTTGGGTTGCTTCATACTTTGCGGAAAATTGATGCGGTTTGGGTCATTGTGGATAGATTGACCAAATCGGTGCATTTCATTCCAGTGGCTACTACTTATACTTCTGAGGGGTTGGCCCAGATCTACATTCGGAAGATTGTCTAGCTGCATGGTGTGGCGGTGTCCATAATATCATATCGAGGTCCTCAGTTCACCTTGCACTTCTAGAGAGCATTGCCTAGTGAGATAGGAACCCAGATAGACCTCAGCATAGCATTTCATCCTCAGACTGATGGTCAGTCGGAGCGTACAGTTCAGATATTGGAGGACATGCTCAGGGCATGTGTGATTGACTTCGGAGGTCAGTGGGACCATTTCTTGCCTTTGGCCAAGTTTTCTTACAATAATAGTTATCACTCCAACATTGAGATGGCACCATTTGAGGCTTTGTATGGTCGGTGATGTCGTTCTCCTATTGGGTGGTTTGATCCTAGCGAGGCTAATTTATATGGCACCGACCTGGTGAGGGATGCTTTGGAGAAAGTGAAGTTGATTTAGGAGACGCTCCGCACAGCACCGTCCAGACAGAAGAGTTACGCGGATCAGAGAGCGCGTGATATATCATTTATGGAGGGAGATAGGGTCCGGTTGAATGTCTCGCCTATGAAGGGTATTATGAGGTTTGGGAAGAAGGGCAAGCTAAGCCCGAGGTTTATAGGTCCCTTCGAGGTGTTGAGGCGAGTTGGGGAGGTTGCTTATGAGTTGGCCTTGCCTCCCAGTCTATCAGGAGTTCATCCAGTTTTTCATGTATCCATGCTCCGGAGGTACCACGCCGACATATCTCACATGGTTGATTTCAGTGCTATTCAGTTGGATGAGAGGTTGGGCTACGAGGAGGAGGCAGTTGCTATTATTAATAGATAGGACCGCCAGTTGAGGTCCAAGAGAGTTTCTGCCATAAAGGTCCAGTGGAAGGGCCAACCAATTTAGGAGGCGACCCGGGAGTTCGAGGAGGACATGCGGAAAAGATATCCACACTTATTCAGCACTTCAGGTATGATTCTAGACCCGTTCGAGGATGAACGTTTATTTAAGAGGTGGATAATGTAACGACCCGACCGGTCGTTTGGCGTTATTGGACCCGTTCCCCTAAATGAAACTTCCCATAGCGGATTATTGTGATTTATGACTTGTGGGGGCGGGTGGTCCGGGATTCGGAAGTGTTTAGAATGCTATAGGAACACTTGGTTCCTTAAGGATGGCCTTTAAGGCCAAGTTTGACTTCGATCAATATTTTTGGTAAACGACCTCGGAATCGAGTTTCGATAATTCTGATAGCTTCGTATGATGATTTCGGACCTGGGCGTATGTTCAGAATAGGTTTCTGATGACCCTGGAGCGTTTCGGCGCCCAATATTGAAATAAGAAGTTCCTTAAGTTCCTATTGTGGTTTGGGACGTGTTTTGTGTTATCGAGGTCCGAACGGAATTCCAAGACCGGGTATAGTTCCGTGATGTCATTTATGACTTGTCTGCAAAATTTGGTGTCATTCTGAGTAGTAGAGGTCGGTTCGGCGCGTTGTTAGAAAGTCAAGAAAACTTAAAGTTCCTAAGTATGGTTCTAGGGGTTTTAAGGTGTGATTTTGAGTTTTAGCATTGTTTTGGGCATTCCGAAGGCTAGAGCGAGTCCGTAGTATGATTTGGGACTTGTTGGTATATTTGGACGGGGGCTCTGGGCCCAGGCGCATCCCCGACACCACACGAGGCCAAAAACTAGCTGAAATAGCTGCTGGTGCACTTGTTCTGGTGTTGACCGCAGATGCGGTTGCCCAGTCGCAGGTGCGGGACCGCTCCTGTGGTCCCAGCCTCGCAGGTGCGACCCCCTGAGGGCAGTCCATTTCTCGTAGGTGCAGATAAAGTTCCACAGGAGCGGAGCCGCATGTGCGGTCTCCCCTCCGCAGGTGCGGGCCCAGGCTTCCTCGTCCATTTCCGCAAGTGTGCGCCTTTGCTCGCAGGTGCGAGACCGCAGGTGCGGACACAGTGTCAGAAAGTGTGTTTCTTAAATACGGGATTCTTCATTATTTCTTCATTTCTTCCTCCATTAGAACACCTTGAGTGCTTGGGAAAAGGGCTCAACGACCCAACTACTGAAAGGTAACTAGATTCTATCCTAGAGTTAGTTAATTCATGCATTCTTAGTGGAATTTAACTACTTGCTTAGTGAAAATTTACGAATTTGGGTAGTAACCTAGGGCCTACGATAATTTAGAAAATTACCCGTGAATTGGCTACGAAATCATTCAAAAATCGTATATTAATGATCCTTAGACTATGGGTGAGTGTTTCCTTCGAAATTTTTTGGAATCCGAGCATGCGGGCCCGGGGTTGGATTTTAGGATTTCTTCAAGAATGGTGAATATGACTTAGTAGTAGGAGGATTTCCATACCTTGAGCATTCATTTATGAATTTGTATAACATTTGGCTAGTTTCGAGTCCTCGGGTGTAGAGTTCGGAGTTCCGGGCGCGTTCTTGGTCCGGGGAGTAGATTCGACACGAGGTGACTTTCCTTTCTAACCTTGTAAGAGGGAATTGTCCCCGTAGGTGACTATAAATAATTGCATGTCCTTATTTGCGGGGGCCACGCACGCACGAAGTGACGAGAGTCCGTGCATAGCTACTACTATGTTATGTTGGGTAGTTCTAGGACTCACGAGCATGCTTATATGTGCCTTACATGTATTCCTAAACGTATTTTGAGTTTCTTATTATCCTTGAATTGGCATGAGATATTAGGAAAGTGTGTTCCATGATATATTGCTTAAGTTCTTTCCTTAAGGAATAACCTCTTTTAATTCCTTAAGAATTGATAATTTTATGTATGTATGCGGCACCCGCGTGACATGTATGATTCGTGAGCGGAATAACCCTACTATTATGTCAACCGCGCCGCATGTTCGATTCGCGAGCGAGGTAATAGATGCATTTATGGTTTGAGCCATTCGACCCTCGGCAGTGCACGTTTATTTTCGCGGTGCTTCAGCCGTATGCTTCCGGCCTATTACGTGCTATATGATTTACTGGGAATTTGTTGTAACTGTGTAAACTGTTTCTTGTTAAAAAGGGAATTTAGTACATTATATGCTAGTGATATTTGACATGCAAAGGTAATTACAACTATACTTGATAATTTATATCTTTGTGGTTTTTACGACTGTTATGCCTGCCTAGTTCTTATTAAATCATGTTATTTAGAAATGTTGACCCTAGTAGGTATCACGTCTACCTCTCGTCACTACTTCTTTGAGATTAGGCGGGATAATCACTGGGTACATATCTGTTTATGTACTCATACTATGCTTATGTACTTAATTATACAGGCTCTGAGGCAGGTGCTTCTGTGTATTCATCCGGAGCTCGTCCCTGACGTGTATTTAGCGTGGACTTCTCGGTGAGCTGCTTTCCTTGACGTATCTCTCTGGAAGCACCTTGGAGTTCTCCTTTTCTTTTTCTATGTCTGTATTACGTTTCTTCAGATAGTAGGGCAGACTTGTACTTTCTTTTGGATACTCATTCTATTGGATGCTCGTAGACCTGTGACGCCAGTTCCTGGCTTGCACATGTAGTGGATATTCTATTTTGTTGGGTTGTAATTATTATTGTTGATTACTATATTACTCACTTTTGGTTTTCTATGTCACTAATTTACTTCAAATTTATGTTTTTTGAAAAAAGAACATTTTAAGTATGGTGAATTGTTTATAAATTAAAAAATGGGATCACTAATAAATTAAGGTTACCTTGTCTGACATCTGAGTTGGGCGCCATCGCGACCTAAATTGGGATTTGGGTCTTGTCAGATCTTATTTGTATCGGGTCCGTATTTTGGTTCCGGAGCCCGGTACAGGTTCAATATAATATTTAAGGCTTGACTATGAAATTTGATGAAAAACGGAATTGGTTTGTCGTGATTCGTATGTCCAGTTGAGAAAATAGAAATTTCAAAGTGTTTACGACATCTACAGCTGGGTAAATAATACATGGACAGGATTTTTCATTCATTCTTCAAATTTTCAAAATCTAAAACTCAAGAGGCGATTTTCCAAAGATTTATTCTTCCCCAAATCATAGGTAAGTGATTCTTAACTAATTTCTTTCAATCTTTTACTTCATTTTATAAGATTTCAACCTAGAATTTAAGATTTTCATGGTGGAATTGGGGATTTTTGGGTAGAAATTAGGGATTTCGAAATTTGTGGATTTAGACCTCAAATTGAAGTCGGATTCCAAAACCAATTGTATATTGATAAGTATATATTATTGTAACGACCCGGTCTGTTGTTCCGTGAGATTAGCCCCGTTTTCCCCATTTCTGCTTTATCATATGTTGCTTAGCCTATTTATGTTGTTTTGGGTCGGTTGGTTCAGGTTCAGAGTGGTTGTGGTGAGAACAGAGACACTTATCTTAAATTAGCTTAATAGTTAAAAAAGTCAACTGGGAGTTGAATTATTGGTAACGACCTCGGAATATCAATTTTATGGCTTGGATAGATTCGTTAGATGATTTGGGACTTAGGAGTGTGTTCGTAATGAAGTTTTTATGTACGGTGTAGAATAAGGCTTGAATTGGCGAAAGTTAGTTTTTGGCAATTTCCGGTCGGCAGCGAAAAATAGGCTATCGAGGTCGGAATGGAATTCTGGAAGTTGGAGCAGGTTCGTAATGTCATTTAGGATATATGTGCAAATTTTCAGGACAATCGGATGTGTTTTTGTTGGTTTCAACATCATTGGCGAAATTTAGAAATTTCAAAGTTCATAGGCTTGAATGTGCTGTAATTTTGGTGTTTTAGTGTTGTTTTTGGAGTTTCGAAGGCTCGACTAACTTTGTATGATGTTATGAGGTGTGTTGGGAGGATTGGTTAAGGTCCAGGGGGCCTCGGGTGTATTTCGGATGCTCAAACGGGCATTTTTGGTCTTAAGGGGTCTGCTGTTTTTCTGGTGTTTTAGCAGCATTGATTTCTTCACTGCGATCTCGTGGATTCATCCGTGATCGTGTAGAGTAAAATATTGGGGCAGGCAATTCGTTCTATGCGATCACGTGTGTTGGCATGCGAACACGTAGGGTAGTCTGGGCTGTGCATCGCGATCGCGTGGCTGGAGTCACGAGCACACTGAAGGAAATTATAGTGCTGGGCAGAATGTTTTAAAAGGCCATTTTTGCGAGATTAGTTCATTTTTCCTCCATTATTGAGTGAGTTGGGAGTTCTTTGAGAGGGTTTGAAGAGAAAATCGAAGGGAATCACTTGGAGGTAAGGTTTTCAACTTCATAACTCATTTCTATGTCGTTTTATAAATAATTAAACCGAAAATTTGTTGAATTTAAACCCAAAATTGGGGAGATTAGGTGCATGAGAATTGGAAAACTCTTTTGATGATTTGGGTGGCAAATTGTGGTCCGATTTTTGTGTTCTTGGTATGTATAGAATCGTGGGAGGACGAGGATTATAGTGATATAAATTTTATCGAATTCTGAGACGTGGGCCCGAGGCTCGAGTTTTGCCGAATTTCGAGAATTGTCTAAATGGATAGTTTTCGATTGGGTTTTTGCTCCTTTAGCTATCATGACCCAATTTACCCTCTGAAAGGTATCGTGACGGCACCTAGTATCTAAGACTAGGTAAGCCTAAAATTTGCGGAACATGACAGAATCAATAAAACAAAGCCACAAAATAGAGAACTCAAATAGACATAATGTAGCTGCTCAGCATATATATTTACTTCCCAAAACCCGGAATGTCACCATAGTCACAAGCTCTATGCTAAATGTTGCTCTATACAATGAAACAATGGAAAAATATACAAGTCTTGTATGACTATACTAGAGTAGAAGGGGACTCGTGGGACTCTGCGGACGCGACAGAATTACCTCACGGTCTCCTGGCTGCTGCTAGACGACTCCTAGCCAAGATACTGGGTACTGGTACCTGAATCTGCACATGGGGAAAACATGCGCAGGAAAGGGCGTGAAGACTCCACATTCGGTACTCCATAAGTGCCAAGCCTAACCCTTGTCAAGTAGTGACGAGGTCAGGTTGAGGCCCTACTGAGTTTGTAAAACAAGTCAATATACAATTTAGAACAGTGAAAATTAGCTAAGCAATGATAAACAGGATCAACGAAAACGGAAAGATTTAATAACATGAAGAGAGCCCTCGGCTCAGCACAACATATATCTCAATAGTAAATGTGCAATGTAGTACATGAGGAAAGCTCCCGGATCTCAGTCCGTAGTCCCAATTTAAATATGATATGCAGTACAGGGGAAAGTTCTCAGATCTGTGTCTGTAGTCCCAATTTAAATATGCATTTCAGTACAGGGGGAAAGCTCCCGGATCTCTGTCCGTAGTCCCAATTTAAATATGAAATGCAGTACAGGGGAAAGCTCCTGGATCTCGGTCCGTAGTCCCAATTTAAATAAGCAAGGCAGAAGTATGTCAATTATGGCTTAAGTAAACAATCCAGGTTAAACAACAGATAAGGATAGAGTAAAAATACCTAAGCATGATGTGACTAGTAACAAATAAGGGGAAAATCATGTTAGAACAGGTAGGCATGCTTACTCCTAGGCTATCTACTCAATTAAGATAGGAACAGTAATATATGAATGAAAATGAGCGATTTCGTGCGAGTAAAAATATGATTTTAGCAACAATGACCCATTTACGCACTCGTCACCTCGCGTACACGGTGTCCACACAACAAAATCAGTGTAAAATGCCTGAGGGAAAGTCCCCAACACAGAATTAGGCAAGCCACTTACCTGGACTGTGCTAATCAACTCAATACCAATCCCTTGCCACGAGTTTCTGACTCCGGGTGGCCCAAATCTATCCAAATAGATTGCATATTGTAAATATCACTTCAAGGGAACAAAATAGCTAATTATTTATAAGCTAATACGCGAAATTAGGAAATTCGCCCAAAAAGTCCCCCGGGCCCACGTCTCAGAATCGGGTAAAATTTATATTTCCTGAACACCCATTCGCTCATGAACCCACTTGAACAAGAATCAACAGAATCTGACGTCTAAATCTCCCTAAATCCTCATATTTCTACTTGGGAAGATTTCATCCCATTTCCATGGTTTTTAATCCAATTTCCTTGATTAGAATGAGGAAAAAGATAAAGATTAATGATATATAAAGGGATTAAGGTTAGAAAACGTTACCTATGATCCTTCTCTTCAAATCTCACTGAAAATCGCCAAGTTCCGAGCTCACAATCGATTTTGGAATTATGAAATTCAAACCCTCAGATTTTTGGTATAAACTGCCCAGACATTTCGCACCTGCGACACTGGGATCGCACCTGCGGAAACCCAATCGCAGGTGCGGAAATTCCTTTAATGGACTGGGGTCACACCTGAGGCTCCCCCTTCGCACCTGCGTGTCCGCACCTGCAGAAATACCATCGCAGGTGCGAGACACCAGAACCATAATGGTTCAACTGTTCTCATTTTCACAAAACTCACCTGTTAGGCATCCGAAACAACCCCAAGGCCCCCGGGACCTCAACCAAACCTACCAACTGACCCTAGTACCTTGTTCAAACTTGGTCGAGCCTTAAAAACACATCTCATAATATCAAAATCATCAATTATGCATAGGTTCAAGCCTAAGAACTTAGGAAATTTCTAGAATTCACATCCGACGCCGAAACACGTCTAAACTCATCCGAATGACGTCAAATTTTGCACACAGATCATAAACGAGGTTACGGACCTACTGTCGCTTTCAGAAATCAATTCCGAGTCCGATATCAAAATCTCACCTATCGGCTGAAATCGCCAAAATTCCAACTTTCGCCAATTCAAGCCTAAATCCACAACCGACCTCGATAACACATTCTGAGCACGCTCCTAACCCCGAAATCCCCCAATGGAGCTAACGGAGTCGACAAAATTCAATTCCGGATCCGTCTTCACATAGATCTAGCTACGGCCATATTTCTAAAGCTAAATTTCACATTTATGGACTATGTGTCAAAAATCACCTCGGATTTCATCATTGAATGCTCCGACAAGTTCCAATAACATAAATAGACATGGGAGAAGCAATAAATAGGGGATCGGGGTGAAAATTCTTAAAAAGACCGACCGGGTCATTACATTAGCGTATATTGATGATGTTAATCTAGTTTTGGTGATATTCGGAGCAATCGGGAGCCGATGAAAGGAAAGAGCATCGCGGATTAGTATTGTGGCCCGGTAGAGGTATGTAATGGCTATAAATATTGTCCTGAGGGTATGGAACCCCGAACTTCATATTTCTTACTGTTTTTAGAATGGCGCACATGTCGGATGACGAGTATGTGGCGTGCACTGATTTGGACTTGGCCCTCTCCGCGGCAACTATTGAGTTGCGTATTTATACTCTAAATCATATGTTAAATTGTGTTCTAAAAACTATTCCTATATTTGGTCTATAAGCCATGTTTGGAGCCTCGTACCGACTTGTTTAGACCCCTTGGGGACTTTTTACTACTATTTCCTCACTGTTGATTTATGATTTACACTCAGCCATATTGTGCTTAACTATTTTTGAAACTCAGCCTTATTTACACTATTTTGAGATATAAAATGATGTTTTGGGTCGAGTACCCCGTTTTACTGATACGCCCGAGGGGCTTTTAAGAGTTTCTGACTGAGTGAGGCCGAGGACCTGATTTGTGAGGATATGATATGCCACGAGGTGGCTTGATATTAGAGCTTGGGCTGAAAGAGCCCCTCCGGAGTCTGTACACAACCCCAGTGAGTGCAGGTACCTACTGAGTGCGAGTGCCAAGTGCCGAGTGCCGAGTGCCGAGTGATTTGGGAGGCATGAGTGACAGTGAGGTTGCCCGAGGAGCTGATACTGAGTGACTGCGAGGTATGCTGAGTGATGTTCTGCCCGAGGGGCGATTTATCATTCGCGATTTTTCCCGAGGGGCTATTTATGACTTATTCCATTTTACACTAAATTATTCATGTGTTTTTATTTTTGAAATTGTTGGAAAACACATTTTTCAAAGGATTTTACTAAAGTTGGATTTTAAGGCATGTTAATTTCATATATATATATATATATATATATATATATATATATATATATATATGTGTGTGTGTGTGTGTGTGTGTGTG
>ML435651.1:19602-38311 GCA_005239525.1 Nicotiana knightiana
TAGGTTACATAGGACTCAACGATCATGAGCAGGTTTACTAGAGTCTTGCGGATTGGTACAGAGACGTCTGTACTTATCTTCGAGAGGCTACGGAACCCTTAGGAACAATCTCATTTTTCTTGAATTCTGTCGTGCCATTATGTTGATTCTGGAAATCTAAACTTCTGTTGTTTCATTCTCTCACAGATGGTGAGGACTCGCGCTATCGATCAGGGTGATCAGCCACCAGCCAGACCAGCGAAAGGTCAAGGCTGTGGTAGAGGTAGGGGCCAGCCCGTGCAGTAGCCAGGGCAGTGCCAGTTGATCCCTCTACTATTTAGGATCAGATTCCCAACGCAGGTGCTCCAATGGGATAGGCTCAGGAACCAGCAGTGCCTATTATTATTTCGGATCTTTAGGAGACCTTGGCTCAAATCTTGACTGTGTGTAGCACCCTTGCTCAGGCAGTTTCCGCTACTTCTCAGGCCGAGGGAGGTAGTCAGACTCCAGTTGCTCGAACACCTGAGCAGGTTACTCAGGGCCATCAGACACCAGAGGCGGTTCCAGCCCAGCCGATTGCTCTAGTTTGGGACTTCGTAGTTCCGGCTATGCCAGAGGACGAGCAGCGTAGAATGGAGAGGTTTAGTAGACTACAGCCTCAGACATTCAGTGGTGCTGAGGGAAAGGATGCCCAAGGTTTTCTGGATAAGTGTTAAGAGGATGCTGTGTATTGCCGGGATTTTGGAGACCAGTGGGGTCTTGTTTGCTACTTTTTCGTTCTCTGGTGTTGCTTTCACTTGGTTGGAGTCTTTTGAGAGGCGTAGGCATGTTGGTTCAGCACCCCTCACCTGGAAGCAGTTCTCCACTATCTTTTTGGAGAAGTATGTACCCCAGTCTCACAGGGAGGAGCAGCGCAGACATTTTGAGCAGCTGTGTCAAGGGAAGCTATCAGTGACGCAGTATGAGATGTGGTTTTCGGAGTTGGCTTGTTATGCCACCGAGTTGGTCCCTACTGATAGGGGGGGATTAGGAGGTTCGTGGATGGCCTCACTTATCAGCTCCGCCTTTTCATGACTCGGGAGAGAGTTTCAGATGCTACATTCGAGCTGGTTGTTGATATTTCTCGAGATATTGAGTCGGCTCGCCGCCAGGAGCGGGAGGAGAGGGAGGCCAAGAGGCCTCATGGATCGGGTGGTTCTAGTGGTGCTCTGTCCAGGGGGCAGTTTCAGCATGGTAGAGGCCGTTCATTTATGCCTCCTCACTCAGTCCGCTCAGCCTATAGTGGTGCATCTTCGGGGCATGGTCCCCGCGGTTCTCAGCCAGGTTGTTCTTCATTCGGTGCCCTCCCAGCCCAGAGTTCAGCTCGAGCACTACCAGTTCAGAATTCCTCGATGCATGATCCTTCTAGTGGCCATTCTGGTGCCCAGGGTTTTTATCAGTCCTCGTCTCTAGCTCCATGGAGTTGCTTTGAGTGCGGAAAGTTTAGGCATATGTGGAGGCAGTGTCCATGTCATCCTGGTGGTTCTTCTCAGTATAGGGGCCATCCCTCGACTTCATCTCCAGTTACTTCACCACCCGCCCAGGCAGCCAAGGGTGGTAGTAAGCTAGAGGCCGCCCTAGAGGGGGAGGTAGAGCAGGTGGAGGTCAGGCCCATATGTATGCGTTTCCATCCAAGCCAGATGCTATGGCCTTCGATGCAGTGATCGCAGGTATTGTCTCAGTCTATCGCCGAGATGATTTGGCTTAATTTGACCTTGGTTCTACATATTCCTATGTGTCATCATATTTTGCCCATTTTATGCATATGCCCCGTGAGTCTTTAGTTACGTCTGTTCATGTGTCGACTCCGGTGGGCGATACTACTATTGTGGACCATGTGTATCGGTCGTGTGTGATATCTATTAGGAGTCTGGAGACCCGAGTGGACCAACTGTTACTCAACATAGTCGATTTTCATGTGATATTGGGCATGGATTGGTTATCTTCGTGTCATAATGTTCTTGATTGTCACGCTAAGACCGTGACCTTAGCTATGCCAGGATGTCCGAGGGTTGAGTGGAGAGGTTCTTCTGAGTATAGCCTAGCAGGGTGATTTCCTACCTGAAGGCTCAGCGCATGGTTGAGAAGCAGTGTTTATCGTATCTGGCTTTTGTAAGGGATGTTAGTGGTGAGACTCCCGCTATTGATTCGGTTCCTGTGGTCCATGACTTTCCGGACGTTATTCCTGCAGACCTGCCAGGCATGCCACCTAACAAGGACATTGATTTGGTATTGACCTGGTGCTAGACACTCAGACTATTTCTATTCCACCTTATCGTATGGCACCAACGAAGCTAAAGGAATTGAAGGAGCAGATTCAGGAACTCCTAGATAAGGGGTTCATTCGGCCTAGTGTGTCACCTTGGAGTGCACCGGTGTTGTTTGTAAAGAAGAAGGATGGTTTTATGCATATGTGTATTGATTATCGGCAGCTGAACATGTTAAGGTGAAGAACTGGTATCCCTTGCCTCGTATAGATAACTTGTTTGATCAGCTGCAAGGTGCCATGGTATTTTCCAAGATTGACTTGCGTTCTGGCTATCATCAGTTGAAGAATGGGGGGCCAGACATTCCGAAGACTGCTTTCAGGACTAGGTATGGTCATTATAAGTTTCTGGTTAAGTCTTTCGGGTTGACCAATGCCCTAGTATCCTTTATGCACTTGATGCATAGTGTATTCCAGCCTTATCTGGACTCTTTCATCATCATGTTTATTGACGATATCTTGGTGTATTCCCGATCAAGGGAGGATCATAAGAAGCATTTGACATTTGTGCTTCAGACTTTGAGGGAGAAGAGATTGTATGCGAAATTTTCGAAGTGTGAGTTTTGGCTTGACTCATTAGCATTCTTGGGGCACGTGGTGTCCAGTGAGGGTATTCAAGTTGACCCAAAGAAGATAGAGACAGTGCAGAGCTGGCCTGGACCGTCATCAGCTACCGAGATTCGCAGTTTCCTTAGTTTGATAGGTTACTATCGCTGTTTTGTAGAGGGATTCTCATCTATTGAAGAACCTATGACCAAAATGGCCAACAAGGGTGCTCAGTTCAGGTGGTTTGAGGAGTGTGAGGAGAGCTTTCAGAAGCTCAAGTTAGCTTTGACTACAACTCTAGTATTGATTTTGCCTACGGGTTCAGGTTCTTATACAGTTTACTGTGACGCCTCGAGAGTTGTCCTTGGAGCGATTTTGATGCAGGATGGTACGGTGATTGCTTACGCATCAAGATAGTTGAAGGTGCACTAGAAGAATTATCCAGTGCACGATCTTGAGTTAGCAGCTATTGTCCACGCCTTAAAGATCTGGCATCATTATTTGTATGGAGTGCATTGTGAGATTTTCACTGATCACCGTAGTTTGCAGCATCTTCTTAAGCAGAAGGATCTGAATTTGAGTCAGATGAGGTGGTTGGAGCTTCTCAAGGATTATGACCTTACTATTTTATATCATCCGGGGAAGGCTAGTGTAGTGGCCGATGCCCTGAGTCGCAGAGCAGAGAGTTTGGGGAGTCTAGCATACCTTCCAGTAGTAGAGCACCCATTAAAACTTGATGTTCAGGCTTTAGCGGGTCAGTTGGTGAGATTGGATCTATCAGAGCCCCCGCGGTATTGGCTTGTGTAGCCTCCAGGTCATCTCTTTATGATCAGATTAGAGCACACCAGTATGATGATCCACACTTGCTCGTTCTTCAAGATAGGGTCCGTCGTGGTGATGCCAGGGATGTGGTTATTGGTGACGGTGGGGTCATGAGGATGTAAGGCCGGATTTGTGTGCCCAATGTGGATGGACTTCGAGATTTGATTCTAGCTGAGGCCCATAGTTTGCGGTATTCCATCCATCCGGGTGCCGCGAAGAGGTATCAGGATCTGAGACAGCATTATTGGTGAAGGCGAATGAAGTGGGATATTTTTAAGTTCGTGGCTCGGTGTCTCAACTGTCAGCAGGTCAAGTATGAGCACCAGAGACCAGGTGGATTGCTTCAGATATTAAATATTCTTGAGTCGAAGTGGGAGCGAATCACCATGGACATTGTAGTTGGACTCCCACGGACGTCGAGGAGGTTTGATGCTATATGGGTTATTGTGGATCGGCTGACCAAGTCCGTGTATTTCATTCCTGTTGGTACTATTTATTCTTCGGAGCGGTTAGCTGAGATTTATATCAGGTCGATTGTCCGATTGCATGGGGTTCCAGTTTCTATCATTTCTGATAGAGGTACTCCGTTCACATCTCAGTTTTAGAGAGTCTTACAGAGAGAGTTGGGTACTCAGGTCGAGTTGAGCACAACATTTCATCCTCAGACCGACGGGCAGTCTGAGCGTACTATTCAGATTTTGGAGGATATGTTATGTGCATGTGTCATTGATTTTGGGGGTTCATGGGACTAGTTTCTTCCAGTCGTGGAGTTTGCATATAATAATAGTTATCAGCCGAGTATCCAGATGGCTCCGTATGAGTCTTTATATGGTAGGAGGTGTAGATCTCTGGTTGGTTGGTTTGAGTCGGGCAAGGCTAAGCTATTTGGCACAGACCTTGTTCAGGATGCGTTGGGTTAGGCGAAGTTGATTTAGGAGCGGATTCGCGTGGCGCAGTCTAGGCAGAAGAGTTATGCGGACCGGAAGGTCCGAGATGTGTCTTTCATGGTTGGGGAGAAGGTGTTGCTGAAGGTGTCACCCATGAAGGGTGTTATGAGGTTCGGGAAGAGGGAAAAGCTAAGTCCCAGGTTCAATGGGCCATTTGAGGTGCTTTAGAGGATTGGGGAGGTGGCTTATAGACTTGCCTTGCCTCCCAGATTATCGAGTATTCATCCGGTGTTCCATGTTTCGATGCTTCGGAAGTATGTTGGTGACCCGTCTCATATTTTGGACTTCAGCACAGTTCAGCTCGAGGGTGATATGTCATATGAGGTAGAGCCAGTGGCTATTTTGGGTCGTCAGGTCAGAAAGCTGAGGTCTAAGCTTATAGCTTCAGTGAAGGTTCAGTGGAGAGGACAGCCGGTGGAGGATTCCACCTGGGAGACCGAGCGGGAGATGCGGAGCAGATATCCTCACTTACTCGAGCTCTAGGTATGTTTCTAGACCCGTTCGAGGATGAACATTTGTTTAAGAGGGGGAGGATGTAACGACCCTACCGGTCGTTCCGTGAGATTAGCCCCGCTTTCCCCATTTCTGCTTTATCATATTCTTCTTAGCCTATTTATGTTGTGTTGGGTCGGTTAGTTCAGGTTCGGAGTTGTTGTGGTGAGAACATAGACACTTAGTGTCTTAAATTAGCTTAATAGGTAAAAAGTCAACTAGGAGTTGACTTATTGGTAAACGACCTCGTAATGCAGATTTTATGGCTCGAACAGCTTCGTTAGGTGATTTGAGACTTCTGAGTGTGTTCGGAATGAATTTTTTATGTCCGGTGTAGAATTAGGCTTGAATTGGCGAAAGTTAGCATTTGGCGATTTCCGGTCGGCAGTGGAAAATAGGCTATCGGGGTCAGAATGGAATTTTGGAAGTTGAAACATGTTTGTAATTTCATTTTGGATATGTGTGTTGTAATGACCCGACCGGTCGTTTTGAGATCTAGCATGTCGTCAGCAGTTTGGGGTTATGGCCAGCTCCGTTTAAGGTATTATGACTTGTAGACGTGGTCGGAACTGAATTTCGGGAAGTTTAGAGTTGATTTGGGAAAAAATTCTCATTTTAGAAGCCTTAAGTTGGAGAAATGGACTAAGATTGGAATATTGAGTAAATGACCTCCGAATCAGGATTTGAAGGTTCCTGCAGGTTCGTATGATGATGTCGGACTTGGGCGTATGTCCGGATTGAGTTTTGGATTAACCGGGAGTGTTTTGTCGCATTTTTTATGTCCGTCTGGGATTCCGAGTCTGGGAATAGCTTCGTATCGTGATTCTAGAGTTGGGAGCACGATCAGAAGTGAATTCGGATGCCTGTAGGTCATTTTGAAGTCATTTGGCTAAAGATAGAAATTTGAAGGTTTTCGAGAAATCCGACCGAAAGTGGAAATTTTGATAGGTCGGAATTCAATTCCGGAAGTTGGAGTAGGTCCATAATGTCGAATATGACTTGTGTGCAAAATTTGAGGTCAATCGGACGTGATTTGATAGGTTTCGTCATCAGATGTAGAAGTTAGAAATTTCTAAGTTCATAAAGTTGGGATTTGGGTGCGATTCGTTGTTTCGATGTTGTTTTGATGTGATTTGAGGCCTCAAGCAAGTCCGCATTATGTTTGGGAACAGGTTGGTATAATTGAACGGGGTCTCGGGGGCCACGGGTGGATTCCGGGTGATTAACAGATCAATAGTTGAAGATCAGAAAAGCTGAAGTGGCTAGAGTCTGGTGCGACCGCACCTGCGAGGCTTTGGCCGCAGGTGCGATTTTGGGCTGGAGCTGAGGAAGCCGTAGGTGCGGGAGATTAGTTGCACATGCGGGAGCGCAGGCGCGGAGGTAGGATCGCAGGTGCGGAAATGAGGTTGGGCAGAATGTTTTAAAACCGAGATTGTTGGCCATTTCTCTCATTTTTCTCATGGCTTAGGCGATTTTAGGGGGGCTTCGAGAGGGGAAATTCATCATCAATGTCAAGTTAACTAATTTCTTCATGTTTTTAAGTTAAATACAAGTTATATGCATGGGATTATACATGAGAATTTGTAGGAAAAATTGGGAAAATCTTAAAGAAACCTAGAATTGGTATTTGGATTTTAACCACAAAATTGAGCATGGAATTTAGAGTAAATTGTATATTTGAGTTAATAAGGCTATGGGTTGAATATATCTTCGAGAAATTTTGTATGCCGGCACATGGGACCGAGGGCATTTTGGTCAATTCACTGAGCGGAGTTGGGAAAGTATTTAATTTTAGTTTGTTGCAAGTATTAGGATGAATTTTCATTGCTTTGCCCGTTATTTGGTAGTTTTAGGGTGTTGTGCATCCATTGGAGTCGTCGGAAGGGCTTGGAAGCCGGTCATGGGACTTCGAAGCGAGGTAAGTCTCCTTTCTAACTTTGTGAGGGGGAATTGTCCCCCTAGGTGAACTAACTAAGTATGTGTTACTATATGCGGGGGCTACGTATGCACGAGGTGACGGGAGTCCATGTGTAGCTACTATTATGCCATGTACGGGTAGCCTAGGATCCACTAGCATGTCTTACTTGTTGTACCTGTGATCTTGTCTGTAATATTAGACTGCAAATATAATAGAAATTGTAATTGAATGACTAAGGAAGATTAGAGTTTATTTTCTTAATCGTCTAAAAAGAGAATTGATTACCTTCGCGGGCACTTGTATTACGAATAAGGTTATATTATTAAACAGTATAAAAACTTGGCAAAAGAATTTCGAGAAAAGGATTTAAATACTATTTTGCGGTGTTTTAAAAAGAGAAATCTGACATTTAATTGAGTACTTGTTTTCCCGACGTATTCAGGGTGGACTGTTGATTGTGCATGACTGCATGTGACTGCTTCGCAATGTACATTCGGCGAGCGGAGTGTTATTTCCCCCACTCTCATGGGAGCGGGCCGTACGCCACGTCGGATTGAAAGATGCACTTATGGTTCGGGCCGTTCGACCCTCGGCAGTGCATAGACATGATGATTTTATTGAGAGGTGCACTTATAGTACGGACCGTTCGATCCTCGGTAGTGCACAGAGATGGTTATTTTGATGGCTCAGGCCGGTTTTCCTTATCCCATATGCGCATGCTAAATTATTAAATATTTTTCATGGATTTTTAAAGTGATAAGATATTTGGGGGAAAACAAAGAGGAAATTGTTTATTAAGATATTTGGGGGAAAATGAGGAAGTGGTAACTGTTTGTTTACTTCCAGTATTTACTTGGATTTCAGTACCTTATATATTTGTTGTTTTACTATCTTTACATGCCTACCATGTTCATTATATGCTGTTAAATATTTTGCTGGACCTTAGTGAAAGGAAATGATTTTTCATAAATTTTAAATAGGAATTTATTTCGACTAATTAATGATTGGCTTGCCTGACAATGGTGTCCGGCGCCATCACGACCTTAGGGATTTTGGGTCGTGACAACATGGTATCATATAGCTAGATTCCCGTAGGTCTCACGAATCATGAGCAAGTCTAGTAGAGTCTTGTGGATCGGTACGGAGACGTCTGTACTTATCTTCGAGAGGATACAGGGCTGTTACGAGTACTTCCCTTCTTAATTCCTCATCGTGCAATTTGATTCCTTTAAGGCTTATGGCTAATTTTATTCCTACTCAATCTTATGCGTCACAAAGTGCTTGCCATGAATCGGGAATTTGAGGAATTGATATGGTGCGAGATGTTTTCCAGGTGCAGTTGGTTGGGGTTGTTGTTGTTGCCCCGCAGAAGAATATTATGTTGTTTCAGATCGGCTGCTGTGTTTCTGAGAACTTGGAGGCATTTGGATTATGAATGGCCAGGTTTTGGATTAAAAAAGCATTAAGACTTGGTGTTTCAAGTAAGGTATAATATTCACATGTGACGTGTTATTGTCGTCCTTGATCAAATGGAATGTGTTAAGTTCGTCAGTCTCATGGTTTCTTCTGGTGCATGGGGCCAGAGTATGGTGAAGGAGTATGGAAAAATGCGGTTGTCAGAGAATGACATTGAATTGAGGCTAGGCTGTGGTTCTATTTCTGGGGGGCCAGGTGTAAGAAGTGGAAGCCAAGCAGTCACAAAATGGGGGAGCGGCAACATAGCTTGGAATTTGAAGATATTGTCGCGCATTTAATGGATGTCCATGAAGAGCGGATGGACTAGTAAAGTTGGTAAATGAAGCAGCGCGTATGAGGGGGTATTGAAGTCGTAGAGAGCGTTCGTTTCAGCGTCATTGGAAGGTGTCCGCGGGTGATTTCTACGGGTGGGTTATCTCCTGTGAATAGGTTAGCGGTGGCATGGTTGGCAGGTCTCTGTGAGGGGTTCTAGTGGCTATTCGGTAGGAGGCAGAATGTGTGAATGATGCTAGAGAATTTTAGTATGTAGGGAGTGCTAGCAAGAGAATTTGGAAGAATTGGACGGATTGGTTGAGCAAGATCATGTTATCAGAGGAGAAAGGATCTCGGCAGGGTCTAGGGTGGTGCAAGGAGTAGCTTCGGGCTAAGTGGGGGAGTCCCACCATCTGCAGT
This sequence comes from Nicotiana knightiana, assembly GCA_005239525.1. Lineage (NCBI taxonomy): Eukaryota > Viridiplantae > Streptophyta > Magnoliopsida > Solanales > Solanaceae > Nicotiana > Nicotiana knightiana. The sequence continues at coordinate 28,760 of ML435651.1, forward strand.
TGGGTTGCAAGATTCTATTGTCATAGGGTTGCGGATTGTCAATGTGTTGGCAAGTTATTACAGCTAAGGGAAAGGAGTAAAATGGTGATTGTGCATGGATTTGATGAATGTGTTCAAAAGTTGGCCCGATCGGACCAGGGTTAGGCTTTGGAAGATTGAGAGTTCATGCTTAATGCATAGGCGAGTTATAAGGGTAGTGAATCAGTCACGTGCTTCAAAGAAAAGAGTGTTCATTTTCTAGAAGAGCCTTGGAGTTGATTGTATTCGGGGCCAGTCATAGTGGGTGACTCTCAATAGCGGTCCTAGTGAGTTCAAAAGTTAAGAACGCGATATTTAAGGGTTTCAGTCAGCAGTATGATCGAGAATCGAGATTTCGCAGAGTAATTTCTGAGAAAAAGGAAGATGGTTGGAATGTTCTATGATATGTTTTAGCGTGCAAGATAGTATTGGAGGAGTGAGAGAAATAAACTCCGGATTGTAGAAAGACTATCAGGAGGGTACGAGACGGGTTACGGGATTTAGGCAGCGTGGTCTCATGAATCAAGGTCACTCAGGATGAGTGAGGGTTGAGTTTGCTATGGGACGAAGGAAGTTGCTATTATTCCTGAGGCAATTGAAGATGATTAAAAGAAGATAGATTTATTAGCCATGGTTGAAATGGCACATTTGCGGCGGTGGTCAGTTCCTTTGATGTGATTAAGTTATGCATGTGGTTTGTGCCGGTGTGTGCGGGGCTTGTCGGCAGTCGTAATGGATTCCATGTGGGAGAATTTGAGTGCTATGGCTTGTCAGGTATGGACGGATCCCGGGAGGGTTATGGTGGTATAGACTGCTACTTAAGGATTTTCATATTGGGTGATGGTGAGAATTCACTCGTGTGTTGAGATGGTACTCTTGAATTAAATAAATTAAAAGGTTTCTATATGATGAAGTGTTCACCCTATTGGTGGTTCATAAGTTATGATGGAAGTCTTGCGCTACCTCATATTGGCATGTTAGGTGCTGTAAGCAGTATGTAACTGGGGTGAGAATCGAGATTTGTGATTCGGTGTTGACAAGGATGTCATGAGCAAGGAAAAGTGATTTGAAAGTTCAGAGTAAGCTGGTGTTATCTTCAGTGTCACCTGAGATCGATATTGGTGAAAGAGGCTTTGTACCCTGGTCATGGGTTCTTGATGTGTTGTGCAGTATTAGTGTGGTCGGTGATGCGGATGTGCAGACTTGTTACCTGGTGTGGAAGGTCGTGGGAGCGTAACCACGAGAAGATTGTATAAGTGTGACATGTAGTCACCTGATAGATTGAAGATTTGGACCAAGTATAAGAGGTGTGATATTGCTTATTTGAGTCTATGCCTAGAAGGCGTTTGGTCCATTTGGTTGTGGATTGTGGGGTGATTGTCCCGGCTATGATGATTTTTCTTGCGTATTATGAGGGCAAGTGGGTTAATATGGACCCAAATGAGGCTATTAACTTAGTTTGGTGCGAGCAAGGTAGACTTTATGTTTGTGGATGGATTTAAATATGATTATGGGCTTCATGTGAGGCATATATGATTCATTTCAGTATAGCACTCCTCAAGGAGGGGTGTTGGGATATCAGGTGTTGTTCCTTGTTCGTCAAATTCATGTGATATATGATTGTGACGTGTGAGTTGTGAAACGGCTTGATAATTTATTATGAGTTGAGATCTCCGCGTGGTGGTGATGTTATGTGAGCAGAACAGCTCTTGAGATCTAGAGTGTATATATATATATATATATATATATCGTACCTCAGTTGTGCTTGAGTTTTGCAAGAATATGGCTTTATCAGTCTCCCCAGATGGTATTATGCACTTAGCGTGCTTATGATCGATATTCAGTAATTTGTAATAGGGAGCAATTCAGCTTCGTGTATATTTCCTTATGTGAATTTTATGATGGGATCGGGTGGCACGCCGCCACGGGTATGTTATTTGGATCGGGTTGCACGCCGCAACAGTGTGATGATGAGTAAGGTTCCTATATTTATTCTCTTATGTTTTACTTCCTATTTTTGGAGAAGAGTTCATAATATGCTGTGTGAGTAGGATAGTCCTTTCCTGAGTCATTTCTTATCTATCATGTCCGAGTTATAGCCTATTGGCGTGATGTGGTATCATGTGAGTCTGTTGGTCATGTTTGGGGTGACATGTTGTCTGAGCAGTTCATACTGAGTGAGACGAGATTATCGGATCAGGGATCAGTGCGATAAGGTTATGTGAAGTGTATATTAAAGAACAAATACCATTATTCAGGTTCATAATGAGGTGATGATTCTAGTCAAGATGAGGTATTCAATGATTTGTTAACTCTGCAGTTGGGTATAAATTCCTACCCGTATCCTCCGTTGTGGTGGTATCGCCAGCATTATAGCAGGGTGTATATATATGTCATGAGGTGCCTTGGGAGCATCAGATTCATGGAATTTTGGCTATTAAGTTTCAGGGAGCGTCGTTGTGGGCAGGTGATGAATTATGCAGTGCATGGTGCCCGTTCAGCAAGGGTATGCAGTCGTGTTTTGGTATAGCGTGTGGTAGTTGATACAGTGTTTATATATTGGAACTAGGCCTGGCAGAGGAATTTCAGGTGTTGGGACTGGATTTTTCCTATCGTATGGATAAGAGAAGAAATCTTTAGATTTGATCAAGCTAATGTACTCAACCGGGTTGTGGTAGCACAGGCAGGTGCTCGAAATGTTAAACAGTAATTTCAGATAGCTCTAGAGCAGTTCTTGGCACGTTCGAGGACGAACGTCTATTTAAATAGGGGAGAATGTAATGACCCGACTGGTCGTTTTGAGCTCTAGCGCGTCGTCTGTAGTTTGGGGTCATGATCAGCTCTGTTTCAGGTATTATGACTTGTAGGCGTGGTCGGAACTGAATTTCGAGAAGTTTAGAGTTGATTTGGAAAGAAAATTCTCATTTCAGAAGCCTTAAGTTGGAGAAATGGACTAAGATTAGAGTATTGAGTAAACGAGCTTCGAATCACGATTTGAAGGTTCCTGCAGGTTCGTATGATAATTTCGTACTTGGGAGTATGTCCGGATTGGGTTTTGGATTACCCGGCAACGTTTCGGCGTATATTATGGAAGTCAGCATTTTTGAAGGAATTTTCTAAGTTTGGCTTGAAGCGCATTTCAGTGATGTTGATCTCTGCTTGGGATTCCGAGTCTGTGAATAACTTCGTATGGTGATTCTGGAGTTGAGAGCGGGATCGGAAGTGAATACGGATGCATGTAGGTCATTTTTGAAGTCATTTGGCTAAAGATAGAAATTTGAAGGTTTTCGAGAAATCCGACCAGAAGTGAAAATTTTGATATTGGGGTTGGAATGTGATTCCGGAAGTTGGAGCAAGTCCGTAATGTCGAATATGACTTGTGTGCAAAATTTGAGATGAATCGGACGTCATTTGATAGGTTTCGGCATCAGATGTAGAAGTTGGAAATTTCTAAGTTCATAAAGTTGGGATTTGGGTGTGATTCGTGGTTTCGATGTTGTTTGATATGATTTGAGGCCTCGAGAAAGTCCGAATTATGTTTTGGAACAGGTTGGTATAATTGGACGGGGTCACGGGGGCCTCGGGTGGATTTCGGGTGGTTAACGGATCAATAGTTGAAGATGAGAAAAGCTGAAGTTGTTGGTGTCTGGTGCAACCGCACATGCGAGGCTTTAGCCGCAGGTGAGGACAATGGGGTGCAGGTGGGATTTTGGGATGGATCTGAGGAAGCCGAAGGTGCGGGAGTTGGTCACACCTACGGGAGCGCATGTGCGGAGGTAGGATCGCAGGTGCGGAAATGAGGCTGGGCAGAATGTTTTAAAACCGAGATTGTTGGCCATTTCTCTCATTTTTCTCATGGCTTAGGCTATTTTAGGCGGGCTTCAAGAGGGGAAATTAATCATCAATGTCAAGGTAAGTAATTTCTTCATGTTTTTAAGTTAAATACAAGTTATATGCATGGGATTATACATGAGGACTTGTAGGAAAAATTGGGAAAATCTTAAAGAAACCTAGAATTGGTATTTAGATTTTAACCACAAAATTGAGCATGGAATTTAGAGTAAATTGTATATTTGAGTTAATAAGGCTATGGGTTGAATATATCTTCGAGAAATTTTGGATGCCGGCACGTGGGACCGAGGGCATTTTGGTCAACTCACTGAGCGGAGTTGGGAAAGTATTTAATTTTAATTTGTTGCAAGTATTAGGATGAATTTTCATTGCTTTGCCCGTTATTTGGTAGTTTTGGGGCATTGTGCATCCATTTGAGTCGTCGAAAGGGCTTGGAAGCCGGTTATGGAACTTCGGAGCGAGGTAAGTCTCCTTTCTAACTTTGTGAGGGGGAATTGTCCCCCTAGGTGAACTAATTAAGTATGTGTTACTATCTGTGGGAGATACGTACGCACGAGGTGACGGGAGTCCGTGCGTAGCTGCTATTATGCCATGTCTGGGTAGCCTAGGACCCACTAGCATTCATTACATATTGTACCTGTGATCTTGTCTGTAATATTAGACTGCCAATATAATCGAAATTGTAATTGAATGATTAAGGAAGATTAGAGTTTATTTTCTTAATCATCTAAAAATAGAATTGATTTCCTTTGCGGGCAGTTGTATTTCCGGATAAGGTTATATTATTAAACAGTATAAAAATCTATCATTTACTTGAGTACTTGTTTTCCCGACGTATTCGGGGTGGACTGTTGATTGTGCATGACTGCATATGACCGCTTCGCAATTTACATTCCAGGAGCGGAGTGTTAATTCCCCCACTCTCATGGGAGCGGGTCGTACGCCACAACGGAATGAAAGATGCACTTATGGTTCGGGCCATTCGACCCTCGACAGTGCATAGACATGATGATTTTATTGAGAGGTGCACTTATGGTACGGGCTGTTCGATCCTCGACAGTGTACAAAGATGGTTATTATGATGGCTCAGGCCGATTGTCCTTATCTCGTATGGGCATGCTAAATTATTAAATGTTTTTCATTGATTTTTAAAGTGATAAGATATTTGGGGGAAAACAAAGAGGAAATTGTTTATTAAGATATTTGGGGGAAATGAGGAAGTGGTAACTGTTTGTACTTCCAGTATTTACTTGGATTTCAGTACCGTATATATTTGTTGTTTTACTATCATTACATGCCTACCGTGTTCATCATATGCTGTTAAATAATTTGCTGGACCTTGGTGAGTGCCTAATTCGACCTCTCGTCACTACCTTTCTGAGGTTAGGCGGGCGACTTACTAAGTACACATTAATTTTGTACTCATGCTACACTTGTTGTGCATTTTTATTGCACAGGTACTTTCATAGTGACATGGCTGGTTTGGAGACTTAGGCGAGATGCACCATCTAGAGGTGATCCGCAGCTAACAGAGTCTCCCTCGTACTATATTTATTTTCATTTTAAATTTCCTTGTCCAATTTGTATTTCGGACAGGCTTTGTGATGATTGTATAAATTCTTAGAAATTGCTCATGTACTTGTGACACCGAGCTCTGGGATGTGTAGGGATATATTTGCTAAAACGGAACATTCAAACCATTGTTTTACTTAACAGATTTTATTTAGCTAATATGTAATAAAGTGAAAGGAAATGATTTTCATAAATGTTAAACAGGAATTTATTTCGACTAATTAATGATTGGTTTGCCTGACAATGGTGTCCGGCGCCATCACGACCTTAGGAATTTTGGGTCGTGACATGTGCACATTTTCAGGACAATCGGATGTGTTTTGGTTGGTTTCGGCATCATTGGTGAAATTCAAAAAATTCAAAGTTCATAGGCTTGAATTTGCTGTAATTTTTGTATTTTTGTGTTGTTTTTGGTATTTTGAAGGCTCGATTAAGTTTGAATGATGCTATGGGGTGTGTTGGTAGGATTGGTTAAGGTCCCGGGGACCTCGGGTGTATTTTGGATGCTCAAACAGGCATTTTTGGTCTAAAGGGGTCAGCTGTTTTTCTGGTGTTTTAGCAGCAGTGATTTCTTCACTGCGATCACGTGGATTAATCCGCGATCACGTAGAGTAAAAGATTGGGGCAGGCAATTTGTTCTATGCGATCGTGTGTGTTGTTATGCGAACGCATAGGGTGGTGTGGGCTTTGCATCGCGATCGCGTGATTGGAGTCGCGATCGCACTGAAGGAAATTATAGTGCTGGGCAGAATGTTTTAAAAGGCCATTTTTGCGAGATTAGTTCATTTTTCCTCCATTATTGAACGAGTTGGGAGCTCTTTGAGAGGGTTTGAAGAGGAAATCGAAGGGAATCACTTGGAGGTAAGGTTTTCAACTTCATAACTTGTTTCTATGTCGTTTTCTAAGTAATTAAGCCGGAAATTTGTTGAATTTAAATCCAAAATTGGGGAGATTAGGTGCATGAGAATTGGAAAACTCTTTTGATGATTTGAGTGGGAAATTGTGGTCCCATTTTTGTGTTCTTGGTATGTATAGAATCGCAGGAGGACGAGGATTTTAGGGATGTAAATTTTATCAAATTTTGAGACATGGTCTCGAGGCTCGGGGCTCGGGTTTGGTCGAATTTCTAGAATTGTGTCTAAATTGATAGTTTTCGATTGGGTTTTGTTCCTTTAGCGTATATAGATGATGTTAATCTAGTTTTGGTTAGACGCGGAGCAATCGGGGGATGATTTGAAGGGCAAGAGCATCGCGGATTAGTATTGTGGCCCGGTAGAGGTAAGTAATGGCTATAAATCTTGTCCTGGGGGTATGGAACCCCGAACTTCGTATTTCTTACTGTTTTTAGAATGGCGCAGATGTCAGATAATGAGTATGTCGTGTGCACTGATTTTGGATTGGACTTGGTCCACTTCTCGGCAACTATTGAGTTGCGTATGTTTACTCTAAATCATATGTTAAATTGTGTTCTAAAAACTATTGCTATATTTAGGCTATAAGCCATGTTTGGGGCCTCGTGCCGACTTGTTTAGACCCCTTGGGGGATTTTTACTGCTATTTCCTCACTGTTGATTTATTATTTACACTCAGTCATATTGTGCTTAACTATTTTCAAAACTCAGCCTTATTTACACTATTTTGAGATATAAAATTATATTTTGGGTCGAGTACCCCGTTTTACTGATACGCCCGAGGGACTTTTAAGAGTTTCTGACTGAGTGAGGCCGAGGACCTGATTTGTGAGGATATGATATGCCACGAGGTGGCTTGATCTTAGTGCTTGGACTGAAGGAGCCCCTCCGGAGTTTGTACACACCACTAGTGAGCATAGGTACCTACTGAGTGCGAGTGCCGAGTGACGAGTGATTTGGGAGTCATGAGTGACAGTAAGGTTGCCCGACGGGCTGATACTTAGTGACTGTGACGTATGCTGAGTGATGTTCTACCCGAGGTCGATTTATGATTCGTGTTTTTACCCGAGGGGCTATTTATGACTTCTTTCATTTTACACTAAATTATTCAGGTGTTTTTATTTCTGAAATTGTTGGAAATCACATTTTACAAAGGATTTTACTGAAGTTGGCTTTTAAGGCATGTTGATTTCATATATATATATATATATATATATATGTATGTATATTCTGTTGGAAAGGAAGGTTGTGTATATTGTGAACTGATGATTTGATTTTATGTGTTTCTTACTGCTTAGACTTGATTTATTTCCATTACTACTGAGTTGGCGTACTCACATTACTCCTTGCACCCCTGTGTGCAGATACAGGTGCTGATACCGAGCACTACCCATCTATTCCGTGCAGAGCCGGAGTTCAGGACATAAAGGTAGCTGTTGAGCGTCTGCAGCATCTCTGTTTTCCCTTCTTATTTTGTACCTAGTTATTCGTCCCAATGTTTTGTATTTTAATAGTAGACTTTTTGGTATATTCCTTACATTCTCATGACATGTTGACTCCAGATTTTGGGGATGGTTTAGACTGTTTAACTTTTTATTTTGCATAATACATTCAGTAATTTTATATACATTTATGAATTGTTGAAAATGATTTGTGATTTTTGGAAAGAAACTGTAAATATGTGAATTGGCTAGCCTAGTTCCACGATAGGCTCCATCACGGCCAGTTTAAGATATGGGGTCGTGACAATTATATATGTTTTTAGGTATATATTATATTAAATAAACAAATACTTTATTAATATATATGACTTTTTGCTCAATATTTGTACAAATTATTAATATAAGTTGCAGGAAAAGAAAAGGAGAAGAAAGAAGAGTGCTCAAGCGGAGATAACAAAAAGGCCAAGGATGGCATCCCCAATCCAAGGATGTCATCCTCAATTCTAAGGATGTCATCCGTGGGAAGAGGCACCAGGAAGAAATTGATTCAAAAGCCAAGGATGACCTCCCCAATCCAAGGATGTCATCATCAATTTTAAGGATGTCATCGTGGAAGAGGGACCGGGAAGAAATTGATTCAAGAGCTAGGGATGTCATTCCCAATCCAAGGATGACATCCATGAGAATGTAACGGCATAATTCTTACAAATAGGCATTAATTTTCAGTGGAAGAGGGGGAAGAACCATTCTTGTGCTGAGAACACCAACTTTAATATTGGCTTTGTTTTAGCTTTAAAGTTATTTCTTTTGTTATAGGAATAGTATTTTTCTTTATTATCTTTTCTCCATAATGGAGTAATTTTCTTTGGTAGGGATACTAGATGAAGCTATAAAAGTGTTATAATAATTATCTTAAATTTATTATCTTCTTATGTTGAGATTTTCTCTTTATCATCATTATACACCAAGGTATTTGATATTGAGTATTTCTATATTTAATATAATTATATCACTTACTGAAATCTTTATCTTGATACTTTTTTTCTTATTCGGGAGAAGACAAAGATTTAAACAAATTTATTGATTTAGAAAAGGCTAACCAAAAGAGGCTTTTTCTCACTTGGTGCACTCAACTAAGATAATTCTTGTTTGAATCCATTACTTTGATTAGTCAACTACACTAATCGAAAGGGGTGTTATTTGTCAATTATTTTTTAATGTCACTAACTGTCAATAAACTAATAACATTAAGCGCGAACGATGCTATTTATATATTGTTGTTATGTGGAGTGTCTTAGAAATAAGTGGCCATTCTTTAAACAAGGTCTTTGGTTCACTGTTAATTGATTGACTACACTAATCGAAAGAGGTGTTATTAATTGATTACTTTTATGTGATTTGATTGAATAAAAAATAAGCAATTTTTTCATTAAAAAAGAAATAAGTAATAGAATTTTGATCTTATTATAATGGTTTTATCTTGCTGATTCAAAGTATTCCACTATCTATTTTTATTTTCAGAAAAACCAAAAATATCTATTGCGTTTATTTTATATTTTTAAGAAAAACCCCTTTCATCAATTTGATTCTCTCATATAGTGACAAAGATAATATAAATCGATAGCATAGGTGGTTCCGTGGGACGATATCTTAAACTTTACTATAATTTGACAGAGTATGAGCAGAAAAATCATATACGCCCAGAGCTCGTCAAATTTTTGGCGTCGTTATCGGGGATTGGTAAACATTTACTCCAG
>ML435653.1:3301-40505 GCA_005239525.1 Nicotiana knightiana
GCTTGAATCAATATTTGTAACTTCACTAATTTTTTTCAGGAAAGAATTGAATGATACTTGTTTATTAATAAGAACATGCTTTGTATTATGATCCAAGTATTTGAAGTCAGTAATCCACCTCCCATTGAAATTAAGTACAATGCAAACTGAACTCATCCTACAGAAGCATGTTTAGTGTCAAGTATTAGCATAAGAATTTAATTATGAAAAAAAGCTGAAGTTTGAGCAAATGAACAATAGAACAAAGCTCATGAAAAAGCTGATTAAAGTAGGACAAAAGTTAAGCACAAAATATATTTAACTTGAGCATGCAAGAGAAAATTACATAGCACAGGAGAAAATCTTCAGCACATTCAGTGCTGCAGTATTAGAAAATAAACTAAAAAACTTCAGCATATTTGTGCTGAGGTTTTTCATGACAAATCAATTGTATCCAGGAGAAAAACTAGAGCACATTCAGTGCTGAAGTATTAGAAAATAAACTAAAAAATTTCAGTATATTTGTGCTGAGGTTTTTCATGACAAATCTATTATATCCAAGAGAAAATCTTCAGCACATTCAGTGCTGAAGTATTAGAAAATAAACTAAAAAATTTCAGTATATTTGTGCTGAGGTTTTTCATGACAAATCTATTATATCCAAGAGAAAATCTTCAGCACATTCAGTGCTGAAGTATTATAAAATGAACTAAAAAACTTCAGCATATTGGTGCTGAGGTTTTTCATGACAAATCTATTATATCCAAGAGAAAATCTTCAGCACATTCAGTGCTGAAGTATTATAAAATGAACTAAAAAACTTCAGCATATTGGTGCTGAGGTTTTTCGAAAAGGTCATGCCAAATCTATTGTATCCAGGAGTAAATCTTCAGCACATTCAGTGCTGAAGTATAAGCAAATGATCTAAAAAACTTCAGCATATTTGTGCTGAGGTTTTTCGAAAAGGTCATGACAAATCTATTGTATCCAGGAGAAAAACTTCAGCACATTCAGTGCTGAAGTATTAGAAAATGAACTAAAAAACTTTAGCATATTGGTGCTGAGGTTTTTCGAAAAGGTCATGCCAAATCTATTGTATCCAGGAGTAAATCTTCAGCACATTCAGTGCTGAAGTATAAGCAAATGATCTAAAAAACTTCAGCATATTTGTGCTGAGGTTTTTCGAAAAGGTCATGACAAATCTATTGTATCCAGGAGAAAAACTTCAGCACATTCAGTACTGAAGTATTAGAAAATGAACTAAAAACTTCAGCATATTTGTGCTGAGGTTTTTGGAAAAGGTCATGACAAAACTATTGTATCCAGGAGAAAAACTTCAGCACATTCAGTACTGAAGTATTAGAAAATGAACTAAAAACTTCAGCATATTTGTGCTGAGGTTTTTGGAAAAGGTCATGACAAAACTATTGTATCCAGGAGAAAAATTTCAGCATCTGAATGTGCTGAAGTATTAGCAAACTCCAGCACAAGATGCTTTGATTGTTTTTCTGTGCTTTTTTTAATATTATACCTTAATAAAGAAAAAGTTTCTGAAAAAACTCATCAAAAAACTATAGAACACAGTACATAACTTAAGCATATTATTAGTGCTGAAGTTTAGCCAAAAAAACAAATTGTTTAGAAAATAAAGCAAAATATTCACCCTAATTTTTTTCTAAATAAACCAAAACTTTAGCAAAAACTACAGCATGTTATTCAGTCCAAAACTACAGCATCTCAGGTATCATGAACATCGGTCAGATTCGAAAACTTACAATTTGAATTTTTAAATTTGAGTCTGGATCAAATTTCTAGTTTGGGAGAGGAGATCTGAGAAGAGACGGAGTGATGAAGGAGGATCAGTGAAGTGTTTTGTGCGTGATTCAAATATGAGAAGAGACAGAGTGTTTTGTGCGTGATTCAAATATGAGAAGAGACGGAGGTGCGTGATTTTTATATGTTATGTCAGGGGTAGAATGGTCATATCAGTGCGGATTTTTTGTCAGCTGGTTAAATCAATAATTTTTAAAAATAGGGTATAGGTTAAAAGGTGGCTGCTATGTAGGATATGACAGCAAATCGCCCGATTTTTGAATACAAAGCTGACCCATTTTTCTCGGTTATTCCATAACTTCGGACATTCACATGAATAAATCATGAAAGCCTTAGAATGCTTTAGGCATGTAGATAATTCAGTCGACTATTATGATTGCGTACATGTTTGCGTAACGTGATCTCGATTTTTTCAAATAAATTCAAGGTATGCGTCCGCGCGACTTTGACCAAAATTTTTGCTTAAATAAACTAAGTGGTAAGAATTGTGTACACGTACGCGTGACATGATTTTTGACACACCAAACTAAACAGGTATACGTACGTGTAACTCGCATTAAGGTAATCCTTTAGATAAATCAAATAATTAAAAGCGGTAAAGAATAAATACATATAGGTCCTAAAATGAGTAATAAGATCAAATAAGCCAAGTATGAATCATTAAGCAACCGTGATAGAACCACGAAATTCGTGAATTCCTAACACCTTCTCCCGGGTTAACAAAATTCCTTACCCGATCTTCAGTTTCGCAGACTTTAAACGGAGTCAAACTTCCTCGATTTGGGATTTAAAATAAATCGGTGACTTGGGACACCATATATTATCTCAAGTGGCGACTCTGAATAAATAAATAATCTCATATCGAATAATGTCACTTCAATTGGAAAAACTCCTTTATCCTACCCTTTCGGCAAAAAGGAGGTGTGACAGCTCTGACGACTCTACTGGGGATCGAACCCAGAATCTCTAGTTCAGGGTTCAAGAATTCAAGCTTGTAATTTAATCTATACTTGACTTTATTGTTTGTTTATATTACTGTGCTTGTGGGCCTAATGTGCTAATTGCCGCTCATTTACCGCTTTGATAATATTTGAATTGTATTAAATTGCCTTCTTACGCCTCCCTTATGAGTCTTCTAAAAAATGGTGCACACGTTCGCGTGACCAGCTTTTCTGCTAAAGGTCGTACCAAATAAGAACGAGGATGGATCAGCCACTAGGCCGGGTAGACTTTCGTGCTCCCGGTACGTCGCTCCCACCTCGGCTCGAGTTGTCCGCTCGGGTAAGCCAGGTCTAGAACAAATCCCCAGGTTTAAACCTAGAATAACAAAACCTCATGCCGAATCCCTAGTAGGAACGATTATTTGCATCATGTAAATTTGACTTAGGAAACTCAACACAGGGGTTGGGTTCGCCAGGGACAGGTGCACCCGAAATAAAAAACCATCCTGATGTATCTTACCTGCTACGTTTGCATTTATTTATTTCGGCTTGCTTGTTAGCCGGTTAAGAAAATAAAAATAATAGAAAAACCAAGAGTGAGGTGGAATAGAAAATTCAACCGGTTCTGAAAGCCCCAGTATTTGAAAATACCTCGAAACTCTGCCAAAACTTTGAAAAGAAGAGAAAAATAAAATGAATTTCAAATTAAGTCAGCATCATATTTTTCAATTATGTCAAAACTGGCCGAACTATGCGGATTTGATACTCACCGGATGTGAGATACGTAGGCAAACCTCATCGGTTCTGGCCCTCAATTTTCCAAAAAAAATAATATTTTCCCTTTATTTTATTCCTTCTTAGAATTTTTTCCTTAGAAAATACAAAAGTTTACAAACCCAAAAATATTTTCCTTCTTTTTTGAAACCATGTCTTTCCTTGATTTGGATCTCTAATGGGTCTATGTGAACATTGCCCGGATAGGGCAGCATTGCAGCTAGGGTGGCCAGCGCATCGGCTAACTCATTGTGGCACCGAGGAATATATCTGAACACAACGGCTTTGAATCTCTTACTAAGATTCTCCACATGCTCTCTGTAGGGAAGGAGTTTAACATCTCGAGTTTCCCACTCTCCCTGAACCTGCTTAATGATCAAATCAGAGTCCCCCATGATCAACAACTCTTCTACATCCGTGTCAATGGCCATGTTCATGCCCATTATACAAGCTTCATATTCAGCAGTATTGTTTGTGCATAAGAAACGGAGGCGGGCAGTGGCAGGGTAGTATTGTCCTGTGGGTGAAATCAAGATTTCCCCTATCCTAATAACTTTCGCATTGGCTGCTCCGTCAAAGAACATTTTCCAGGTATCAGTGCCTTCCGAGATTACTTCGACGGAGTTGATTTCTTCATCCGGAAAATAAGTGCTCAAGGGTAGGTATTCATCATCAACCGAATTTTCATCTAGATGATCGGCTAATGCTTGAGCTTTCATAGTTGTGCGAGTGACATAGACAATATCGAATTTTGTGAGCAAGATTTTCCATTTTGCTAATCTCCCTATGGGCATTGGCTTTGGGAATATATACTTCAAAGGATCCAGACTCGTGATCAGGTAGGTGGTATAAGCCAATAAATAATGTCGGAGCTTCTGAGCAACCCAAGTTAGAGCGGAGCAAGTCCTTTCTAACTGAGAATACTTGGCCTCATAGCTTGAGAACTTCTTGCTTAAGTAATAAATGGCCTGCTCTTTCTTCCCGGTTGCATTGTGTTTCCCTAGAACACACCTAAAGGAATTTTCTAGCACCGTCAGGTATAGGAACAGAGGTCTCCCCGGTTCTGGTGGGACTAACACAGGAGGATTTGAAAGATATTCTTTGATCTTGTCGAAAGCATCCTGGAACTCGTCTGTCCATTTGATGGCTGCATCTTTTTTCAACATCTTGAATATAGGCTCGCATGTGGAGGTCAACTGAGCGATGAACCTGCTGATGTAATTCAACCTACCCAAAAGACTCATGACTTCCTTCTTGGTTCTTGGGGGTGGGAGATCCCGAATAGATTTTATCTTTGTCGGGTCCAGCTCAATGCCCCGTCGACTAACTATAAAGCCCAGTAATTTTTCGGATGGAACTCCGAAAGCGCATTTGGCTGGGTTTAATTTCAAATCATATTTGCGCAGGCGTTCGAAGAATTTACTCAAATGCTGCACATGGTCACTTTGAGTTCTGGACTTAATGATCCCACCATCCACAGACACCTCAATCTCCTGATGCATCATCTCGTGGAATATGGCGGTCATGGCCCTCCTATAAGTTGCCCCATTGTTCTTTAAACCAAATGGCATGACCCGGTAACAGTATCTTCCCCAGGGTATAGTGAAAGTTGTCTTTTCTGCATCCTCTTCATCCATCAACACCTGGTGATATCCGGCATAGCAATCGACAAAAGACTGTACCTCATGTTTGGCACAATTTTCAACTAGGATATGTATGTTTGGCAGTGGAAAATTATCTTTGGGACTTGCTTTATTCAAATCTCGGTAGTCGACACATACTCGGACCTTTCCGTCCATTTTAGGCACCGGAACCACATTGGCTAGCCAGGTTGTGTATTGGACCACTCGGATTACTCCAGCCTTTAGTTGTTTAGCGACCTCTTATTTGATCTTGTCACTCATGTCTGTTTTAAATTTTCTCTGCTTTTGTTGGACAGGTGGATGACCGGGGTAGGTTGGCAATTTTTGTACCACCAAGTCAATACTTAGTCCAGGCATGTCGTCGTGGGACCAAGCAAACACGTCTTTGAATTTAAATAGGAGTTGAATCAAGGCGTCTCTAGTCCTTTCGTCCGTGTGGACGCTTATCATGGTTTCTCGAATCTCTTCTTCATTGCCCAAGTTAACGGGTTTCGTTTGTTTAAGTTTGGCTTAGGCTTATTCTCGAACTGTTCCAATTCTCGATTTATTTCCCTAAAAGCCTCTTCTTCATCATATTCTAGTTCTTGATTCATTATTTAGAGGTTAGACGGCGTATTAAGATCAGAGCATGAAGTGCGCAAGCATGTCATGTTTTTAAAGCCGCATTATTAGCACTGAAAAATAAGAAAAGTAAACAAAAATCAAGAAGAAGAATAGACGATGAAATTTGATTTCATTTCATTGAATTTGAACATAGGAGGGTTTACATCGGAATTTAAAGGAAAGAATTTAAAAACACTTGAGTTACACCCTGAAATAACTCATAGTGCAGAAAGGATGGCAAAAGCTAAACTACCGGGACTCCCGCCTGACGGGGAATGGAGTAGCCTTCTAGTTTTGCAGCTTGGCGTCAGGCCCCATATACTGCACTTCGGCAGTTCTGGAGCCTTCTCCTGGTTGGACCATATGGGCCTCATACAACATCTACCTCATTGCTCCGCATATTTCTTCTATTTCTTCGGACGTGAAAGCCTCTTCCTCTTCCTCCACATATTTTGGCTTGAGAAATGACGCGGTGATGTGTGGGATCGGCTGAGGTAATACCCAACCATTTTTCTTACGTTGGTCAGCCCATTGTTCATCGTCGGGAATAGCTTGAAACTCTATGCCAAAAAACTTTTTATCGGTAGGCAAAGTGACGAGTTCTTTAATGCCTTGCAAGGACACCCCGAGCCCTTTTTCGTGTGTGTACCCATGTTTAATCATGTCGTTGGCGACCATAATTGATGCGTTTGATAGGAAGGGTTGAGGGCACAGGGTTCCTTCCTCATGCTGGTCCGCAACTACAATCTCGAAAGCCTGGTAGACTATGTGCTCGCTGGCCTCTCTTGCTTCCAGGCATGGGGCTGATGGGTCCCTGTAAATAGATTGCTCGTCTTCCCCATGTACCACGATTTCTTGGTCCTCATATTCGAACTTAACCATCTGGTGGAGAGTAGATGGCACTGCCCCTGCTGCATGGATCCAAGGCCTTCCCAGGAGATAATTGTAGGAAGTATCCATATCCATGACCTGGAATGTCACTTCAAAATCTACAGGGCCGATTTTCAATACCAAATCAATCTCCTCGATCGTGTCTCTCTTGATACCATCGAATGCACGGACGCACACATTGTTGGGCCTGATTCTCTCAGTCCCGATCTCCATTCTTTGTAGGGTCGATAGAGGGCAAATATCAACCCCAGATCCGCCGTCCATCATAACTCTTTTCGCATAGTAACCTTCACATTTAACAGTTAGGTGGAGAGCTTTGTTGTGGGCATCCCCTTCCGGGGGCAATTCATTCTTACTAAATGAGATTCGGTTGACTTCAAAAAATCATTTTTCCATTCTTTCCATTTGCTCAACTGTGGTGTTGGCCGGAACGTATGCTTCGTTAAGGGTCTTGATCAGGATTTTCTGATGTTCGTTTGAATTTACTAGCAAGGATAGAAGTGAGACCTGAGTGGGGGACTTTCTGAGCTCCTCAATTATGGCGTATTCAGCGATTTTCATATTCTTGAAGAATTCTTCTGCATCTCCGGCACTGATCGGCCTTTTAGGCGGAAAGCGTTTCAGCTTACTTTTGTTCAGTTCTTCCAGGTCGAGGTATTTCTCTGATGAGTTTATATCGCTTGTTTCCCTATAAATTTCTTTCCCTTTGTACGTCACCACTGTCCTGTGGTAATTCTAGGGGACGGCAGTAGTATTATTCATGGGAGTTTGCGACGCGCGGCTAATAACCACGGGCTCATTCAGCCTTGGTGAAATTATTTTCCCCTGCGCCACATACATCCCTTTTGGCACGTACATTTTTGGGCCGTTCATTATTGCCTTGTTGAACTGTAACCTTCTGGGAGGGCTCAACACACTTTGTTCCTTCTTGGGTGCCTTGGGGATGTAAAGGACAACGTCTTTAGAGGGTCCCCTATTTGTTTCAGTCTCAGCCTTCTCCGTGACCTGGGGGACGGGGTTACTCTTCTTCATCTCCTTGACTGGTTTGGGTGCCACATTGGGCTTTCTTTCCACATTTGCGATGGCGATGATGGCCTTTAGAGCTCGATCAAAATCCTGGTCCTCACAAATCATGCCGATGACGGGCCCATGATTGTGAGTGGGCAGTGGATTGTTCGTCACATTGGGAGCTTCTTCGTCCCTTAACACCACTTTCTTTTGTTCTATAAGGCTTTCCACGACCCTTTTGAGGGTCCAACACTCCTCCGTGTCATGCCCTCCTGCTCCGGAATGGTAGGCACAATTGGTTCCCGGCTTGTATGATGCTGATGCTGGGTTTTGCCTGGTCGGAGGTACGGGTTGTAGAAGCCCCATCTGGACTAATTTTGGGAAGAGGCTTGAATACGGCTCCCCCATAGGAGTGAAGTTGGGTTTCCTTGGTGGTTCATGGGGGTAGGTGTTGTATAGGTAGTTTTGGGGAGGGCGTGGATTATATGGAGCTGGGGGAGGATGGTTGTTTCTCGGAGGTGGAGCTCTATTCTGATTGTATTGTTGTTGCGGCCTGGGATGTGGTTGAGCGTTCATTACCGCATAGGGAAGAGGGGGCGTAGCATAAGCTGCGTCTTGGTGAGGATAGTAATGTTGGGAAGCTTTGGGAAATGGACGTGGGTATTGTCGAGGCTTCCTGACATCGAAAACCATCATGGCCCCTTCTTCTTTATTTTTTATGTTGGTTTCACTCCCGGATCCGCTTTGGATGGCCTGGGAGGTTGCTCTTATGGCAGATTGGCTCAGGATACGACCAGTTTTTAGACCATTCTCCACCATTTCTCCAATTTTGATTGCTTCCGCAAATGGTTTGCCCATGGCGGACATCATATTTTGGAAGTAATCAGCTTCCTGTGCTTGTAGAAAGACGCTGACCATTTCAACCTCATCCATCGGAGGTTTGACCCTGGAGGCCTGCTCGCGCCATTTGATGGCNTTGCTCTTATGGCAGATTGGCTCAGGATACGACCAGTTTTTAGACCATTCTCCACCATTTCTCCAATTTTGATTGCTTCCGCAAATGGTTTGCCCATGGCGGACATCATATTTTGGAAGTAATCAGCTTCCTGTGCTTGTAGAAAGACGCTGACCATTTCAGCCTCATCCATCAGAGGTTTGACCCTGGAGGCCTACTCGCGCCATTTGATGGCGTACTCTCAGAAACTCTTTGATGGTTTCTTTTTTAGATTGGATAGTGAATTCCTATAGAGAGCGATGTACACATTGTATTGGAATTTCCGGAAAAAGTCCCGTACCAGGTCATCCCATATGTGCCAGCGGGATATATCCTGGTCCATGTACCATTCTGATGCAATTCCCGTCAAGCTTTCTCCAAAATATGCCATGAGAAGTTCCTCTTTCCCACCTGCTCCTCGGAGCTGGTTGCAGTACCTTTTCAGATGAGCTATGGGGTCCCCATGTCCGTCATATTTTTCGAACTTTGGGGTTTTAAACCCAAGAGGCAAGTGGACATGCGGGGACATACACAAATCTGCATAGGAGATGTTTTTCTGCCCGCTCAGCCCCTGTATATTCTTGAGGCTCTGTTCAATACTCTTCATTTTTCGAGTTATTTCTTCGTGCTCGAGGCTTTTCTTATCTTGTCCCAAAGTGACCTCAAGCTGAGGTTGTTGGGGATATGCATTGGGAATAACATGAGTGGTATCCAGATAGACGGACGGTGTTTGGAATGTGAATGCTGGCGGCTCAAAACTTGGTCCAGAGATAGTCGGTGGAGCCATGGCAGAGATTGGTGGTGCGGTGAAGATGTTGCAAGACACACAAGAAAACAAGGTCTGGGGGCGAACCTCATAAGGCCTTCCGGCAAAGTGAGCCGACATAGTTGGATATCCAATCGGGGTGGCTGGGTAGCTTATGGGGATGTTGGATGTCCCGCCTGCCCTGGGAATTATCTCTGGGAAACCCGAGATGGTACTGGGTGGTTCCCTACCATTGGACCATGCATCCCACATTTCCAGCATGCGGCAACGCAGAGTTCTGTTCTCTTCAGCTGTTGCCGACTCAGATGTTGGGATGGCTAGTTTTAGGTCTTCCATGGAAGAGTTGAAGATTGGAAAGTGACTTTCAGACGTCATTTCTATGCTCCCTTTTGATATAGTGAAGTAAGGATGGGAAGCCAGGTTACCGCAAAATCCACCACCTAAAAATACCTTTTAGATCGAACCAACAAAATGTTAGGTTGAAACATTTCTCACATAGGCAATCGCACGTTTGGGGTATGCAATGCACCTGAGCAATTTAAATGCTTTTCTATATGTTTTTGCATCAGCTGTGTACTTCATCCCGGCTTTATTTCTGGGTTTTGAACTTTCCTTCCCTTTGTTATTGTTTCCGCTCTTTTATTCCTCGCTCGATTTATTTTCTTATGGTTATGATCGAATCCTATATGGATTGCCTACGTATCACGGCGGCGCGTGAGATCATCACGTAGTTCATGGGACAAAACCGAAGGAAAGAAATACATATTTTTTCTAAAAGTTTCATTCTAAAATTTTCATTCATTAAATAAAACACTTCTGATTACAGAAAACTTGTAGCCCGCTTTTGGAATTTCAAAATTTACAAAACAGACTAGACACATACTTTCTAAAAATATAAAAACTACTGTGGACTCAGACATGACTACAACTAGAAAATGAAATACAGACTCGAAAAACATCAAAAATACATCAGTGCTTCCGTTGCTCCAGGGGCCGGTGGGGCATCATTCGGCCTTGCCACAGACCTGCGTGCTATGTCTTGCTGGAGGCGGTAAAGGTCGTCCATTATCTTGTGGACGAAGATCATAACCACTGAGAAGAAGGTGGTCCGAGTCATATCTTCGCATTCCTGGCATTTGGTGACGATGTAGTCTGCTATCTCTCGGACCCTTCGCCTGATGATACCTTTTTCCTGAAGTAGGTGCCCGATTTGCTGGGATCTCGCCTCTAAAGTCTAGGCGTCTTTGTGACTCTTCTCTTGCCATTGTTGCCATTCTTTTTCCAACTGAGCCATCATGGCATAGCACTGTTCCCTCTCTGTCTTAAACCTTTTTTCTTGTTTGGCCATTTCGTTTTCAAAGGTGGCCATTCTTTCTTTCAAACCCATAATTTCTCGATCATGCTTTCTCTTCAGTTTTTGCACGAATTCTGCTCTTTCTTCCGCATTTTTTGCCAACTTTCCTTGACTTCGGGTCAAGTTCTCTTCAACTTTGTCCAGGTCATCACCGTAGCTACACAAATTTTGCTTGAGACTGGTGATAAGCCTTTCGTCAGCTCTGCTCCTCCCAGGGTTTTCAATGGCTATCCTCATTTTCTGGATTTGAGCTCGGAGGGATTCGTTTTACTTGTTCAACCTGTTTCATTCCCCTTCTGCTGCAGCAGTTTGCAAGGTGTTTTCGAATTTGAGTTCTCTGATCTGGGCCTCAAGTTTACTTATGGTAGCCCGGTAATTATTTTCCTTTTCTAACCAACTCCAATGTTCTTGTGTTTGCTCAGTAAAATGTTGTACGTGAGGTCTCTTCGCAGGTCGCTCTGGCTCCAGGTGTTCTCCGCCTCTTCTGCCATACCAAGAAACATAGGTCGGCTCTACCTCTCCTCTGGATAGGTTTCTTACCCGAGTCTGAGGCTCCAGAAATCTGCATTGGTTCCAGATCTGGCGGACCCTGTCTTCCGGAAATACAGCTCTCGGACATAGCTCGATGGGTTGTTGGCTTAGGTCCTCATCGGGTGGGATGACCTGTTGTCTTCCCAACTGCCGTAGGACCCATTGTGGGGCATACGGTTGAATGTTCCGCAGACCCATTAATAAAAGATAGCACACTTCCGCTGACATATTGATAACCTCATCGACAGATAGCCAACCGAATGTCCACTCAATTTGGTCGGCAGTCAAGGAACTTAGAAGCGAAAGTTAGGTCCCCGTACCCTCAGGAAATTTGTGGCCCCCTATCTGAGTACTGTGTTCTTCAATGCAGTTTAAACCGGTCAAGCCATAATCCATGTAACTCGGGCGGTGACAAAGGTGCTCGATCATCCAGATTTGCAGGAGAAAGTTGCACCCCTCGAAGAATTTCCCCCCAGAATGGCAAATTGTCAGGGCAACGTAGATCTCAGCCAAAATCATTGGTATAAGGGTACCGTTGGATTTCTTTATCATGAAGTCTGCTACGACCAACCCGATGTCTATGAGTCCGTCGCTCCTTGGGCAAATTAGGGTGCCCAAGAATGCTACCACAAAAGCTAGCCCTCGACGGGTTTCCCATTTAGTCTGATTATTTTGGTGAGTCAGGCTGGTGTTGTTAGATTCATAGCCCCGTGGATCTCCGTAGCGACTATACAGAAAATAAAAGGTGCAGAACCCATCGGATAGGTGTGGGTCTTGAATATCCCGGCTAATGCTTAACATATCCATGAATTTGTGTGGAGTTATTGCCCTTGGTGCCACCGGATATCGACTCCTAAGTTTGTCGTTGAGACCAGCATACCCCGCTATTTCCTCTAGTGTGGGTGTCAATTCAAAGTCGGAGAAATGGAATACGTTGTGGGCGGGGTCCCAAAACGATATCGAAGCTTCAACAATATCCAACCTCGGCTTGACCTTCAGAAGACCAGTGAGCCCACCAAACACTTTTATCTCAGACTTTCAGCTATTTTCTCCCAAGTCGCTCCACCACATATGGAGTCCCACGGGAATTTCCTGGACAGCCCTAAAAGGAGTATTTTCAATAGTGCTCATCCTGCGCATTTGTTTAAATGATTTGATTAAAACTTTGACCACAAAGTGTTTATTTAATTTTTTTTGCAAAATTTGTAAGTTAAAAAGAAAAAACGAACCATCTTTGCGAATACGGCCCTTCAATACTTCGGTTAGGAAGTTTTTAGGGCTGTGTTTGCAAATTGGGTCGAAATTTAAAGACAAACGACAGGCGGCCACTTTTGCAAAAACGGACTTCTGGTGCCCCACTTGGGCAATCAGGTTATAATGGCGTCACCTAATTTTATTTTGAAAAATAGAGTTGGACCCGATGAGGGTTGCCTACGTATCCCACACCGGTGAGAATGAAACGATGCGTAGTTCGGGAAAATCCTGACTGATTAAAAATATACACCCGCTCATTTTGTTTTGGAATATTATTTTTAAGAAATTTTGGCAGAGTTTCGTGATAAATACGAGGATTTTCAAAATAAGGTGAATTTTCTATTCTACCTCACTCTTGGTTTTTCTGTTCGTTTTTTTTTGTATTTATTTTAGCCGGTCAATACACAGGCTGAAACAAATAAATGCATACGTAGCAGGTAAGATGCATCAGGGTAGTCTTTTATTTTTGGGTACACCTGTCCTAGACGGACCCAACCCCTGTGTTGAGTCCCCTAAGTCAAATGCACGTGATGCAAATAATCGTTCCTACTAGGGATCCGGCATGAGGCTATATTATACTAAGTTTAAATCCTGGGGTTTTATTCTAAACCAGGCTTACCCGAGCGGACAGCTCGAGCCGGGGGGGGGGCAGTGTACCGGGAATACAGAAGCTTTACCGGCTTTGCAACTTGTCCATACCTCGTTCTAAAATTTGGATATGACTCTAACAAAAAAGGAGTCAAACGAGTGCACACTTCCCAGATGATTTAGAAGACTCAGAGAGAAGAGGGGTTCCGGCACAGGTTACATCCAATTCAGATAATATTAAAGCGGTAAAAAGCGGCATTTAGCACATTAGGTTTAAACATGTAAAAATCAGGTAATTATGAAAGCCAAATATAACAGCTATTCTAAGCTCGAATTCTTGAACCCTGAACCAGAGATTCTGGGTTCGATATCCCCAGCAGAGTCGCCAGAGCTGTCACACCTCCTTTTTTACCAGTGAGGTTGGATAAGTGATTTTTTTACAATTTAAGTGACATTATTCGATTTTGGGATTATTTATTAATTTCAGAGTCGCCACCCGGATTTTTACGGTGTTCCGGGACACCATTTTATTTTTTAAATCCCAAACCGAGGAAATTTTGACTCTGTGTTAAATTGTCTGCGAACTAGAAATCCGGATAAGGAATTCTGTTAACCCGGAAGAAGGTGTTAGGCACTCCTAAATTCCTTGGTTCTAGCACGGTTGCTTAACTATTAATATTTGGCCTAATTATCTAATTATTTACATATTTTAAACCTATTGTTCTTTTTAGCCTTTTTTCACTTTTTAAACCGCTTTTAATATTTATGGACTTATCTTGAAATAAGTCACGATGTCGTGCACTTATTTATTTTTAGACACATTATAACTACGCCACATGAAATGCACCCGCAATTACAACATGTGATTTTTATTATAGTTTGAAGTTGAAGACGGGGACATGAGTTGCCGCACCTGCGTGTAGATTACGTAGTCAAGACTATGGTCATGACGGTTTTATAATACCCATTTGTGACGATGTTCGAGCTTTCTATTTTTTTGAAAGAGCGTTTTAGTTTTAAGATCGATTAGGACGTTTATGGATTTATCTTGGACAAGTTACGATGGCGTACACTTATTTTTTTTGGGGCACATGGAAAAAACGTCACATGAAATGAACCCGTGATTGCTATGTGTATTTTTATTAGTTATTTAGAGCTAAGGGTCGGGGGCATGAGTTGCCACTCCCGAGTGTAGTTTATTGTAATTTTGGGGTAATGATCAATTTTTGTCAAGTTTCTAAATTAAAGGTATTCATTCTACCTAAGGATTACCTAAAATGATGTTCAAAAGCCTAAAGGTAACATGTTTTGGGATATGGATGTTTTAGCCCAATTTTATCATTTAACTCTTTGGCCAATCCTAATTATGACTAATTTTTTAATATGGGTGAAGCCTTTGATTAATTTGAGTACTTCGTGATAGGTCAACAAACAGAGTTTCGCAAAACTTAAAAATCCATATTTCAGTCTAACAAAAGTAGGAATATGCTAACACAATACACATCATTCATGGATATATATATTTGTACACGCTTATACAGATATGCAAGAGCCTTTTTGGTCACTGATCTTGCTCGAATTTGGTAAACTTGAAACAGAATTTTATAACCTTAAAGAGAACGTGGTACAAATAGTTTTTTTTTTACCAAATTCGATTTGCTAACTTAATGATTTTTAACAACTCCAGTAGCCTAAATACATGCCTTTTGAATTCATGATTCATATGTATTAAGATTTATCTATTTCAACAGGCTGCAGAATGTGCCATGAATCAAAAAGATGTTTTGAGTTACTAATTTTGTAAGATAACTGATTTTGGAAATTCAGCTAATATTATGAAGAAACTTCGTATAGACTAATTCGGGTACAAATTCATGATTTTGATCTAATTATCTACTGTTATTAAGCTACTTCTTAGAGAAAATAACTCTAATTGTTAGGCCTCCCTTCTCCCTTATGGCCCAATAGCCTAGGGAGCTAAACCTGATTAAAGCCCTAATGGGCTGTTTCATCAAGCTGGCCCAATTTTTGATTTAGCAAGGAAAGTAAAAGAAGAAGACGAGAAGAAAAGCTAAAATAATAGTTTACAGTCCATATTTACAACTAAAAATACAAGAATTATAGTATTAAATCCTCATTTCCTTATGAAATACAATTTCCTAAAAGATGAAAACAATGAGTAACAAGAATAAAGAAGGAGCAGAACTGCTCCTATGCGAGCCAGTCTTTAGAGACTTTGGAATATGTATTTTTCAATGTTAATCTAAAATTGTAAGTCCAAGGTTTGAGTACTTGGACAGTATTAACAACAGACCTTTGGGCATTTGTGAGATGAACTTAACCATAAGAGGAAGTTAGATTCAACCTTAATGATGCCCTAGGAGAACAAAATATGTTCATGCCTTTTTATGGACTGAATCTAACCATAGAAAGGGTAAGATTCCAATCCAATGATATTACTTTGTCTAGACTACATTTAATAAGCTAATTACATACTAAGCTAAGAGTTAGTTAATTGCAGCCTTCACTAATGGTTAATTAAGTTGATCACTCAATTAGGTTGATTAAGTATAATGACTCAAATCGAGTTAATCACAATTAGGTTTTAAATCTAAAATAATTCACCAAAGCTTAAAGAATCAAGATTAGTAATAATTAAGCCAAGTAAACTAGCATCAAGCTAATAATACTTATCAGTCCTAGTTAACTAAGGAACCTGACTAGGTTTAGGTAACTAGAGTTAAATAATAACCCAAGTGAGTTTAACCTTGATTACCCAATGGTAAATTCAGGGACTCCAAGGGGTACATTAGGTAACTCAGTTTAGGAAATCAGATTTGCAAGGGTAAAGAGGTCTGTTAATGAGTAAGAAAGTTCTAGAATAGGGGCAGCTGTCCAAAGACAGGGTTGACAGCTGCCCTATGTACTATTGAGTGCTGTTTTTCAGCTTTGGATAGGGAATATTCAAAAGAATATCCCATTCCCAAATATCCTATAACTAGACCCTCTTTCTAGAGATGAGGGGGTTACTGTTTTTTTTTACACTCTCAGAGCTACTGAAATACAGAATACTTCTCATTCAAAAACAAAAAGTTTCAAAAAAAAAATTTATTATTAGAAAAGAAAAAATCTGATTTCTTTTCAAAACAAGTTTACAAATAGAGGAATTGGTTCTCAGTTCTTTTGGGGGGTTTTCTGTTTTGGAGTCTGATTGCTGGGAGTCCTAAGCATTTCTACTCAAGATTTATGGGTTTGTTATTGCTGAGTACAGGTTTTTCCTCTGGTTTTCTGCTTTTGTTGCTGAAATTCTCCTTTTGATTACTGCCTACACTTGACCTTTATTTGGTCAAGTTTTCTTCTATTTTACTCTTAAAAGGTATGTATTAACTCATCTGTTCTCAATGAAATGCTGGACTGGAATCTTCTTCTTCTACTCACTGCTTAATTAGTTGTTCTTGATAAACGAGGTTGTTTCTTCTGCTTTATGTAAATATGACTGTATAGATGCTTATTGGCATAATGATGATTCTGTGAGTGTGATAGGTACTGTTTTGTTGTTGGTATTTCTTTGCTGAAATATTCTGTATATTTCAGGCTAAATGTATATAAATATGGTGAATACTCATAGTTCTATATTAGGAAACAAGCTGCATTAGGATGTTGAGTCTGACTTTCTTTATGGTCAGGTTCTATCAATAAGAATGCATAAATAGGCTTTCAATTGAGTCTCTTTGGTCAATAAAGAGATTCAATAAGCAAGTCTCTGGATAGTTTAGAATGTTGGCATTAGGGTAGATGAATATGACTTCTTAATAGTCAAATTCACCCCTTACTAGTGCACAAACATTAGTATGGTTGGCTGAAGTTTACCCTTTAAAGGGTATAAAATATGTAATTAAGAAAGGCATTAGAGTGAGGAATCTGAACCCTTGAATGGTCAGATTCATCCTCTAAAATGCCTAAATAAGCAAGCCTCTATATGGTTTGGAATTATGTTAAGTTAGCACTAGGGTAGATGAATCTGACTTCCTAATAGTCAAATTCAACCCATTGATAGTGCATAAACAGTAGTTTAGCTTGCTGAAAATTATCCTTCAAAGGGCATAAGTGTGTAATGAGAAGGAGCTTTAGGAAAGTTAATCCGAAATCACAAAATGGTCGGATTCACTCCTCAAAATGCCCGTAGAAGTCAAAGCATTTGAATAAATGCTTGCTAAAATCTGTTGCATAACATAAAGATAATTGTTAAGAGTTAATTGAGATGATTAATTCACTAATCAATCTTTGATTTTAGGTGAGCTATTTTCATGTTCTAGGTTAGTTAGTTTAGGTCCTTAGAGTTGGTCTCCAATTATACTGTTAGCTATCTTAGTTTCAAGGGTATACCTAATCAAATTAATTAATAGTTAACTAATCAAACTACTAAATCAAAGATGATTTGAGGCGAAATCAACTCAACAATAAACTAAAAATCAGAAAACAGGTTAGGGGGTTGAACAGCTGAGCATGATATACAAACAAAAACTAAACATGGTCAATCAACTGATGCAAGCGCATGAAGCATATTTAAAACTCATGAATCGTGAAAACCTGAACTATATCATTCCAATATCCAAACAGGGTTCAATTAACCTAAGCATGCATGTGTGAACCAAGTCTAAACTAAGAATTGGGGCTTCGAACTAATCAAACATGAACAGGTAAAAGAAAGTAATCAAAATAGTGATAAAGTCAGAAGTAAACAGTGACACAAAGAAGAAAAGAAAACTGATTAAACTACGCCTATTCATGCTTAAAAAAAACACGAAACACATAGAAAGGAGAGGGGGGTACCCGTAAAAGAAAGGTTTGGCCAGCAAAAAATGAAATAGCCGGACCTTGGCCGGACTACGGAGGGTTTGAAAACGAGTCAAACCCACATGAATCAATTGCTCTTATCAAGAGCAATTGACTCATATAGGTCTGAACCGTTGAATCGTTCGAAGTCGACCGTTGTAGCATTTTAGGTTTTTCAGATTCTTAGATATGAAATCGGGTGATTTTGGGTGGGATTTTGGGGAAACTGGTGCTGGGATGGGGTTAAGGGTGAGGAGAGGGTTGTAGGGTGAAAGTTTGGGGTGGTTTGGAGATGGTCCGCCACCGTTAGGCGAGTTTAGATGGCGGAAACCTAGGGCGGCTAGGCTTTGGTCGAGGCAGAAGAGAGAGAAACGAAGGGGAGGGGAGGAGGCTAGGGTTTGGTGGGGGTTAGATTTTGATGGAAATGAGGGAGGTGGTGAGTGTTTGGACATATATATATAGTTAATGGATAATGAGTTCTCAACCGTTGGATCTGGAAAGATCAACGGTTGAGATCTTTCGATTTAATTGAACAGTGTCATTTTGGGTACTGGGGCCGGACCGGGTAGGAGGTGTATTGGGCTGGGTCATTTGAGTGCATAAAGATAGGGATTGGGCCTGGGTATTTCTTGGCCCAGGCCCGATTTAAAGCTCTCTTGATTAATTAAACTAGTTAATCTAATTAGGTTCAAATCTAATTTAATCCAAAAATGTAGTAATTAATTTTAACCTTATTTTTCATCTATTTACGGATTAATCAAGAATAAAACGACCAATTTCATATTCCTAATTAAACCTGTGATTTATCGAATAAAAATGATTGATTTTTAGTAATTAGTTATTAAAACTACATTACGTTAAATAACCATCATTCGATTGTTATTTTATACAATTAATTACAAATAATGAATATATAATTCCTTGATAATAATGATGCGCCTAAGTACGTAATTTTAAATAATTTTAAAGGATGAATTATGAATATGCAATGCAAAAAATAATTCACAATTAACACTAAAATTCAACAAAATTTGTGAAATTAATTTATTTTATTGAATTTTGTAAGAGTATATGGTGGGTGAAAAATCACATGCTCACATCAGCTATAACCAATTCTCACATAAGTTTCCAAATTTCCAAATTTCACTTTGAAACAACCATAAGTACATAATATGATAAACAATAAAGTAAAACAGTAAGTTTTCAAATCCTCGTGTTTAAAAATCAGTAAAACATAAATGTCCTCCCTTATTGATCCTTGTTGCGGCGCGCAACCCGCTCCCACCTGTCCACCCTTATTACTCCTCCCTATATATATCACACTTATTTCTCATGTTGCGGCGTGCAACCCACTCCCACCAGACAAATCACATTTCATCTCTTTATTTATAATAAAGTTTCACAAATCAGATTCCAAGCCTTTCACAATACTTAAATCTCAATTATCATAAACAGGAAATTGTACTATTCAGAAACTTCACCAATTATCATTACACAGCGAAACCAACCGAAATGTATAATGTAACACTGACAACCAGCTCAACCATATGTACCACAATGTCACTAAGGAACAAGTAACACTTTCAAAATACTTGAAACAATGTTTAACAACAAGTTGACGAACCAAGTAGACATGAAGGCATCAATGATCATAAAACAATTAAACTAGGGATCAATTAAATTGGAAACGGGGAAGGGATCATGTTCAACAAGTAATTTGGTGGTTCATAGATACTATTCACCTCACCTATACACCACACACATGAAAATTCACATAACATTTAATTTGGAGATTCCTATTCCTCAAGTCAAGGTTAATCCAAGCACTTACCTCAATTTCACAAGCAAATCACTTGCTCTAGCAAAGCTTTTCCTTTAGAATTTGCCTCTAACCCGCTCAAATCTGAGCACAATTGGTTCAATATCATTAACTATTGCTTAAAGGAATTAACTTTAATAAAAACTATATTTTTCCTATATTTTCTTATCAAAATACAAAAATTGACCCCGGGCCCGCTTGGTCTAAACTCGAGGTTCGAACCAAAACCCGTTTACCCATTCTCCCCCGCCCGGATATACAATTGGTTTTGGAATCCGACCTTAATTCGAGGTCTAAATTTCCAAATTTCGAAATTCCTAAGTTCTACCCAAAAATCCCAATTTTTACCATGAAAACTCTTGATTTTTGGTTGAAATCTTGTTAAAAGTTGTTAAGGATTGAAAGGAATTGGTTAGAGATCATTTACCAATGATTTGGAGAAGTTTGGGTCTTTGAAAAGTCGCCTATGGAGGTTTAGGGTTTGAAAGAATTGAAAAATGGGTGAAAATCCCGTCTAAAATCTCACTTAACAGGTTGCAGATGTCGCATTTGCGATCCGGAGTTCGCACTTGCGATATCTGGGCTCCCTAGGCATACTTCGCATTTGAGATATATATATGTCGCATTTGCGACATCTGGGATCCTAGGCATACTTCGCACTTGCGATATATCTGTCGCATTTGCGACATCTGGGCACACCAGAAACCAACAATTTTTTCCCGAAGCGAAAATGAGCATAACTTCCTCATGCAATGTCCAAATAAGATGATTCTTTTTATATGACTCCTTAATAACGTTACGGATCTAATGGTTCAATAAAAATTGAATTTGGATATCATTTTCTTAATATGGTATCATTTATGCTTGAAGAAACGACGTTGAAGTATCAAAAACAAGCGCAACATAGCCTAAACCTATCTGAAACTCACTGAAGCCCTCGAGGCTCCAAACCAAACATGCACGCAAGTCTAAAAACATCATACGAATTTGCTCGCGTGATCAAATCATCAAAATAACATCAAAAATTACGAATTTAACCTCAAAACTCATGATTTTTTTCAAGAACACTCAAATTTTCTAACTTTTCAACCGGTCAAATCACGTCAAATCAATTCCGATTCTCACCAAATTTCACAGATAGGACTTAAATATCATAACAAACTTGTACCGGCTTCCGTAACCAAAAGTACGGGTCTGATACCAACGAGTTCAAACATTAATTTATTTCTTTATTTCCTTTAAAAACCAGCACAACATATTTTCTTCAAAAATTATTTTCTAAGGCTAGGGACCTCGAAATTCAATTTTGGGCATACACCCAAGTCCCATATTTACTGCGGACCTCTCGAGATCGTTGGAACACAGATCCGGGTCCATTTACTCAAAATATTAACCAAAGTCAACTAAAATCATATTTTAACTCTAAAAATTTCTATTTCTCATATTTTCACCTAAAAGCTTTCCGGTTTCACGCCCGGACTGTGCATGCAAATCGAGGTAATTAAAATTAGTCTTTTTAAGGCTAATGAGCCCAGAATAGTGTCTTAATTCATAAGATGACCCTTTGAGTCATCACAATGTACCGACGTTGTTTAACTTGAAAGAGCTATTGCTTCGAGGTTCAATTTCTCACTCATTTCTCGTTAAGTTATGATGCTTCATGTTCATGTGTTTCTTTCATATTATTTTGGGATTGTTCGGCCATGCCTCTTGATCTTAAGTTGGTAACCATTCTTGAATGTTTTAATAATTCATTTTTGTGCTCAAATAAACCTAGGATTATCAACTCTTTATTTTAGTGATATAACATGAGTTGCATAATTATCAAGGTAAGTGAATATTCTTTATTGTTGTTAATATGTGGCGTTTGTGATAATTTTAGAATTGTACGAGATTGGTTTTGGTTTGCTTTTAATTGAAATGGGTTGTAGGTGATAAAGGATGTGTTGGTCTAATTTTTGAATACAAAGCTGACCCATTTTTCTCAGTTATTCCATAACTTCGGATGTTCACATGAATAAATCATGAAAGCGCTAGAATGCTTTGGGCACGTTGTTAATTCAGTCGACTATCGTGATTGAGTACATGTTCGTGTGATGTGATCCCGATTTTTTCAAATAAATTCAAGGTACGCGTCCACGCAATTTTGACCAAACTTTTTTCTTAAATAAACTAAGTGGTAAGAGTTGTGTACACGTACGTGTGACATGATTTTTGACACACCAAACTAAACGGGTATACGTACGCGTAACTCGCATTAAGGTAATCCTTTATATAAATAAAATAATCAAAAGAGGTAAAGGATAAATACATATAGGCCCTAGAATTAGTAATTAGATCAAATAAGCCAAGTATGAATCATTAAGCGACCGTGCTAGAATCGCGAAATCCGCGAATGCCTAACACCTTCTCCCGGGTTAACAAAATTCCTTACCCGGTCTTCTGGTTTTGCAGACTTTAAACGGAGTCAAACCTCCTCGATTTTGGATTTAAAATAAATTTTTTTTGGGCTCGGGGGTGAACGGGTAAACAGATTTTGGTCTGAACCTCGAGTTTGGACCAAGCGAGCCCGGGGTCGGTTTTTAACTTTTTTTGGGGGGAAAACATAGGAAAACCATGATTATGCATTAAATTTAATTCCTTTAGCAATAATTAATGATATTGAACTAATTATGATTAGATACGAGTGGGTTGGAGGTGAATTCTAAAGGAAAAGTTGTACTTGGGCAGTGAGTGGCCTGCGAAGTCGAGGTAAGTGTTGTGTCTAACCTTAGCTTGAGGGAATAGGTATTTTGTGACTACTTGATACTTGTTTTGTTGCTAAATACGATGTATTAACGAGTACCTATACGTTGTGGTCGAGTCATAACATGCGAGTGAACGCTAATTCTTGTTATTCTTGCTGTCCTAAAGCCTATTATCTATGATTATTTGTTAGTGAAATGCTTGAAGATTTGTATCCGGTTCCAACGAGATGGATAATATTTTGAATATTGAGTTGATATTGAAATGTTAAATGGTGATAGAAACTATGATGAAATATTAATTTCTTGTGAAATTCCTCTTTATATGTTGATAAAGATTCTGTGACGGGTGAGGAAGAGTGTAAAGCACGAAGCGTGATGCCGTGCATAATTTATTTAAATGGTGAGTAAGAGTGTAAAGCACGAAGGGTGATGTCGTGCATAATTTATTTAAATTGTGAGGAAGAGTGTAAAGCACGAAAGGTGATGTCGTGCATAGTTGATCTATATTGTGAGGTGAGAGTAAAAGCACGAAGGGTGATGCCGTGCATTCTTATTTATAATATGGTGAAGAAGAGAGTAAATGCACGAAGGGTGATGCCGTGCATTCTAGTTATTATTTGGTGAGGCCGAGAGTAAAAGCACGAAGGGTGATGTCGTGCAAGTTTCCTTTCTATTTTAATTGCTTAAATTGTTGTTGATCACTGTCTATTTCTGTCTTATTGTTTTCTCACTCCTTATGTTAGATTCCCCATTGTATGCTCCCTTCCCATTATTTGTTGTTTACTTTTCTTTATTTGTTGTTATTTTTACTAGCATGATTATACATGTCCAGGTTTATGTGGTGTCCTGTCCTAGCCTCGTCACTACTTCGCTGAGATTAGGCTCGATACTTACCAGTACACGGGGTCGGTTGCACTGATACTGCACTCTGCACTCCTTGTGCAGATCCAGGTTTAGGTCCGAACTGAGTTCGAGTTGTAGCAGACTATTAGCACGGAGATACGAGGTAGATCTGCCGACGTCCGCAGATTTCTGGAGTCTCTTTCTTATTATTCAGTTTCCTTTTTATTTAGTTCAAAAAAAATATAAACTTTCTTTCATCCAAATACTTGTAGTAAATTCTTAGTAGTTTGTGAATTGTGACTCCAAACCCTGGGTAGCTAGACATTAGTATTAGTTTTGCAGTATCGTTTTACTATTCCATTTATTACTTTTGGTATCATATATTGGATGGTAGTAACATTCTCATATGTTTTTAATTGTTTTAATGTCGTAACCCTCTAATGTTGTCTTGCCTAGCAATTACAGCGTTAGGCGCCACACGGTCCCGATGGTGGGAAATCGGGTCGTGACAATGGAACACTATGTTCTTGGGTCTAGTATATGAAAATGTGTCTTTTAACTTGGGAATCAACAGAAAATACAAGGAGTGTATATTCTTCAATAGTCAAAGTTACTAAGTGTTCTTTCAGAAGGTTTTCGATCCTTTTTTCTCTTTCTCTTTCCTATATATAGGGAACATTTTTTCGAAAAATTAAAAAGTACAAGGGAGAGAATATTCTAATGGAATATTCTTTCTTCCTAACCTAAAATTATCCTGCTATTATCGTCCATTCTTCGGCCCGACCCAACGTTGATCTCTTTCGGGAAAGACTCTTCGCCTCCAAATATTTGTCGTCTTAGACTTCGACCACGACCAAAGACGCTGTTAAGTTTTGGTCCAAATTTCGACCAATAAAGTTAGTCTCTCTGCTTATTAAGGCTGTGGCCCTCTCGTCCTTGATGAGCAGATTACACCATGCCCACTATGAGAGAAATTTGGTCGAAACCAGGTTGTTAATGCCCGTCAAGGCTGCGATTGGCGCGGATGATGTCAGGTGTTGTCATTGTCACGTGCGTCATCATTACGCGTCTTCCCAATGCAGGGTCTGCACTATTGGTGCTTCGATTCTGGTGATACAGATAGCTTTTGGCCTTGATTTTGGCGCCACCCAACCCTATAAATAAGGGAAGGGTTTTTCATTTGAAATTTTCACCGTCTCTTTCTTCTCAGATACTCATTCTTGCCTATGCATCTTCTCTGTTTCCTGTGACTTCTTCACTCCCATTTTCCAAATCCTTTCTTGATCACCAACCTTGTCCTCATATTGTTGTTTATATCATACTAATTGTCATGTCGACTTCTTCCCGTAGTCACAATGACGTTTCTGACGCCACCCTTTTGTAAGTGGCCATTCTTCATACTGACGAAGAGATTTCGGTTGAGGGGGATGATGGTCTCCCCACCATTGAAGAGGTGGTGCCCAAAAACCCTGCGTCTAGGAATGATTTTCCTAAAGGACCTGGTCCTGCTCCTGAACCTGAGCTTTCTGAATCGGGGGAGGCCGAGTTGGCGGATATGCGGGCTAAATATCGCGTCCCTTCTCATATCGAGATCGTCCTTGCGGGGGATGATGCAGTTCAAGTTCTCCCCCGGCCTAGGTTCTGCGCCTTCTACGCCTACCCCTTCACGATCGGCTAAACTATGCCTCTTCTACGTTTGGCCAAAGAATTTTGCCGCTTCTACGACATTTGCCCGACACAGATTTCTCCTTACCTATATAAGGTCTTCCTGATGCTAACTAAATACGCAGAACTAGCCGGTTGCGAGGTCGACCTTCGCCACTTGTTGCACCTGTTCTTGCTTACTTTCTTTCGGGGAACTTTGATACACTTGCGGAATCGCGGGACGAAGGGATTAGTGGCTGGGATGGACGATAAGGCGAGTCGATTATTCTAGCGCAAATATTTCTTTGTCAGAACTGAGCATTTGGTGGCGGACCCAACGGGGTTTCCCAAGAAGTGGAATTATAGTCGTAAGTGTCTTCTAGTACCCGCCGCCATTCGCTCTTTGTTACTTGCTTTCTTTTCTTTTCAGCTTTTGATACGTTTACTGCCTTCTTGTTTTCAGCTGCAAATTGTTCTCCTTCCCTCGTTCTGGACGTGGAGGGTTGGTTGGCTCGTGTGTTGCCTCATGTTGCGGGGATTTGTGATTGGGCTTCCTTCCATAAGCGTTATGGGCCAAAGGTCCCGTCTTGTAAGTATTCCTAATCCCTCGTTCGGTTTCGTCCTTTGTTTCTTTCTGACTTAACTCCTTGTTTGTGTCATGTTGGCGGGTTTCTAAGAAGATACGTGCCCTTGACTTCCGTCAGAAGGTGACCTCGGCTGCGAGTGAGTTCGCTTTGGTCGAATCTGTGCGAGGTCACGTCGAGACTCAGCAGGTGGAGGAACCCATCTCTTCAGGCGTCACCGTTCCCGACGACGCCCCGTCTCAGCAAGTTCTTCTTCTCACTGACGAGCCTTCTTATGGCGAGGAACCATCGTCGAGGAAGAGATGAAGGGTGGAGACGGGGAAGACCGTAGTTATTGAAGAGACGGAAAGGGCCGCGATCCTTGGGGCGGGACCGGAATCATTTTCGGCCGTCAAAGCGGTTGTTATGTACGAGTGTGTTATGAAGGAGAGTCCTCCCAGGGTCGAGCTGGCTCGTGGTGGCGAAGAACTTGTGCAGGCTGTGGAGGGTAGCTCTTCATCGATGGCGAGAAAAAGTGGTGATTCCCATGCGGGGGACGTCGATTCGGTCTCTGATATTGAACCCGAAGAGGTACGGGCCTTCACTGAGAGGATGACTCATGTGGAGATAAGAATGGAGGGTCCCAATCGCCATATTGTCATCCCTGTAGACTTCAACCTTTTGGTTGACACAGAGCGCGTAGCGCTGCCGTTCACCCCTTTGTGTGTTGAGACTGAGAACAGGACGTTGCAGACGTTGAAATACGCCGACCTCTCCCTTGGCATATCTGGAATGTCTCTACGAGTGAGTATTTTTCTCAAGCTTTTGCATGTTCCGCTTGTATCGCTTTATCTTGTCTAACTTATTTATTTTTGTTTTCTAGACTCTTATCCTGGACATTGAGCATGACTGGTGGGAGTAGGAGAGGGTAGCTCACTATAGGAGGTTGGAGTCCAAGTATAGATAATACCACTCTAAGTACCAAAAGGTGGTCGGGAGCGTTGGTGAGGACGGCTAGTTCCAGGAGCTGCGTGATGAGATTGGGAGGAAGGATAAAGAGTTGAAAGAGAAGGACGAGGAGATTATGAAGGCTACGATCCAGTGTAGTGAGTTGGAGGAGGCGTTGAAGTCTAAGGAGGATGGGCTTGAATTGGGCAAGGGAATAATGGCTGAGAAATCATACCTTCAGGCGCGAGTGGCGTCTTTGAAGGTCGAGCTTGATCGGAGTAAGGTGAAGACTGCCGATCTGAGGGTTGAGCTGGGCACCAAAGTCGAGGAGTTGGAACTAGCGGAGTGGATTAGGACGGCCTCGGTAGCGGAGGCGGCAGCTCTGGCGGGCACCCTGCATGTCTGCAGGTCTGAGCGGGCTAATGAAGTGGACACTTCGGCTCTTAAGGTGGAGAGGTTGGAGGAACACGTTGGGATTTTAGAGGCGGAGCTGCCGATGTTAAATGAGTAGATCGTGCTCCTAAGGGCCGAGAAGGAACAACTGGCCCCGCCGTCTACTTCTCAAGCTTCTGCCGATGTGAGTGTGTCGCGGGAGTTATACGAGATGTGGGTTCATGCCGAAGCTTAGCTAGATGTGTATAGGTCTTTGAGGGTTGCCGAGAAGGTTTCTGAGGAAGAGCTCGCCGATGTTCATGTTAAGGCGCAGGCAGCCCGTGAAGCTTGTGGTTATGCACCTGATTCGTCTGGTGTGGACGACGATGACGATGACGATGCCGTGGATGGGCTTGCTTCTGATCCTTGGTACGATGACGAATATGTTGACGGGGATGATGCGGCGTAAGGCCTTGCACTTTATTTTGGGTTGTTTTGTTGTTTTTTGTGAGTGCTTACTTGTGCCCATTGTAAAAGAAAACGAGTCATGTAACCTGATCAATTTATAATGGAATGGTTACCTTTTGCTGTATGTTTTGCTTTCTTGTTACTTGTCTTGTTTTGTTGTGATGTTGTTCTTAGGAGGCTGATTATAGGCTGACTCGGGGTCAACCTTTGGCAAGGCGTAGGAAAGTTCGAGCAAGGTCGAATGTAAGATATTCGAGCGAATTCGAATCTTGGTAATTCGAGCGAGGTCGAATGTTGGTTATTCGAGCGAGGTCGAATGTTGGTAATTCGAGCGAGGTCGAATGTTAGTAATTTGAGCGAGGTCGAATGTTGATTATTCGAACGAGGTCGAATGTTAGTTCGAACGAGGTCGAATGTTGGTAATTCACGCGAGGTCGAATGTTGGTAATTCGAGCGAGGTCGAATTTTGGTAATTCGAGCGAGGTCGAATGTTGGTAATTCGAGCGAGGTCGAATGTTGGTAATTCGAACGAGGTCGAATGTTGGTAATTCGAACGAGGTCGAATGTTGGTAATTCGAACGAGGTCGAATGTTGGTAATTCGACCGAGGTCGAATGTTAGTAATTCGGCCGAGGTCGAATGTTGATAATTCGAGCGAGGTCGAATGTTGATAATTCGAGCGAGGTCGAATGTTGATAATTCGAGCAAGATCGAATGTTGGTAATTCGAGCAAGATCGAATGTT
The DNA here is from genome assembly GCA_005239525.1 of Nicotiana knightiana. Classification (NCBI taxonomy): domain Eukaryota; kingdom Viridiplantae; phylum Streptophyta; class Magnoliopsida; order Solanales; family Solanaceae; genus Nicotiana; species Nicotiana knightiana. The sequence continues at coordinate 31,444 of ML435653.1, forward strand.
GGTAATTCGAGCAAGATCGAATGTTGGTAATTTGAGCGAAGTCGAATGTTGATAATTCGAGCGAGGTTGAATGTAAATGTAGAATGTAGGATGTGGAGCGGTTTGGAGTTGTGTGAAGAATGTTGCATGTTGCTTTGTTTATTCATTTTATACATTTGAGAAGTTCTCCGTCTACCTAGTCCCTTCATCGGTCTGGCTGCAGTAGTCAATAGGCGGAGCGATGAATAACCAATTTGAACTTCTAGGTGCCCCTTCATCGCCTCGTTAAAAACCTCCTTGGTAAAACCCATCTAGGGATAAAACCCGAGGGAGGGGAAAATGGTACGACTTAGAGGGCGTCTGTTTTCGGAAGTTGAAGTACTTGAGGTGAGCGATGTTCCAATTGTTTGGTAACAGTTTCCCCTCCATTATTTCTAACTGGAATGATCCTTTGTTAACTGTTGCAGTGATTTTGTACGATCCTTCCCAGTTGGTTCCTAGATTGCCCTCTCTTGGGTCTTTGCTTGCCTGCGTTTTAGCCTTGAGTACATAGTCCCCGACTTTGAGTGGTCGAACTTTGGGCTTTTTGTTGTAGTATCGTTCTGCTCTCTGTTTTTGGGCGACCATTCTTATGTATGAGGTCTTGCTTTCTGCTCTCGTCATTGTTATGTCCGCTTTCATTGGAGTATCTCAGGCTTGGCTCTCCGACCTCGACCGGTATGACTGCGTATAGACCGTAGACCAAAGAGTATGGAGTTTCTCCTATGCTTGTCTTTGGTGTAGTGTGGTATGCCCATAGCACTTCTGGTAGCAGTTCTGGCCACAGTCCCTTGGCGTCTTCGAGTTTCTTTTTCATGATGTTTAATATAGTTTTGTTGGAGGATTCAGTCTGACCATTTCCGACGGGATGATATGGCGTGGAGAGTATGCGCTTGATGTGCCATTTCTCGAAGAATTCCGTGGTCTTTTTTCCGGTGAACTATGGTCCTTTATCACAACTGATTTCCTTAGGGATGCCGAAGCAACATATTATGTTTCTCCATATTAATGTGATGACCTCCTGCTCGCGTAATTGGGCGAAAGCACCTGCTTCTACCCATTTAGAGAAGTAGTCAGTCAAAACTAAAAGGAAACATACATTACCTCGTCCTGCTGGGAGTGGTCCTACGATGTCCATACCCCATTTGATGAATGGCCAGGGTGACATGACTGAATGGAGGTGTTCGCTCGCTTGGTTTATCATGGGGGCATGCTTCTGACATTGTTCGCATTTTTGACGAAGTCTGCGACTTCTTTTTTCATGGTGGGCCAATAGTAGCAAGACCGTATGAGGCACCTGACGAGTGCTCGATTACCAGTATGGCCTCCACAATGGACTTCGTGTACTTCTTCGAGTGCTCGTCTGGTTTGATTTGGCCCTAAGCATTTTGCCAAGGGACCGCCGAACGTCCTTTTGTACAAGTCGTTGTCGATGATGTTGTACCTAGCTGCCTGCATTCGGAGGTTTCTGGCTTCTTTTTTGTCCGGTGGGAGTGTTCCCTCCTGCAAGTAAGTTATAACACGGTAGCGTCAGTCCCAGGTTAAGTTCACAGAGTGTACCTCGAGTTGATCTAATGACGAGTGGAGTAATGTGACAGCGTTATCCTTTTCATTTATGCTTTTTGTTGTTGATGCTAACTTGGAGAGGCCGTCTGCCTCGATGTTTTGAGCTCGAGGTATTTGATCGAGCCAGTATTCGTCGAATTCTGGAAGCAGCTTGTGGATTTCTGTTTGGTACTTTTATAGCCTTTGCTCCTTGATCTGATAAGTCCCTGTTACTTGGTTGACGACAAGTTGTGAATCGCACTGAAGGATGACCCGTCGGGCTCCATATTTGAGGGCTAGTTTTAACCCTGCAATAACAGCCTCGTACTCGGCCCCATTGTTAGTCATATCGAGGCATCATATAGGCTGGCAGATTACCTCGCCTGTTGGGACCTCAAGTACGAGTCCTAGTCCCGATCCTGATGCGTTAGACGCGCTGCCGGTGTGTAAGACCCAAAGGTCAGGTTGGAGGGAAACGGTACGGGAGGATTCCTGTTCGACTTCAGGCATTATCTTGGAGCTGAAGTCGGCGACGAAGTCGGCTAGCACTTGCGACTTATCGTTGTTCGAGACTGATATGTGATATTGTGCTCGCTTAGTTCGATGGCCCACTTGGACAATCTTCCCGATAGTTCGGGTTTATGTAAAATACTTCTAAGGGGGAAGGTCGTGATGACCGATATGGGGTGGCACCGAAAGTAAGGTCTGAGCTTTCGTGAAGCTGTGACCAATGCCAGGGCCAGCTTCTCGAGGTGAGGGTACCTCGTTTCGGCATCGACCAGGGTTTTGCTAATATAATATAATGGCGATTGCGTACCTTTGTTTTAGCGGACGAGTACTGTACTTACTGCTACTTCTGACACAACCAAGTATATCAGAAGGTGTTCGCCGACTTCGGCTTCGACGAGCAGTGGAGACGAGGACATATATGCCTTCAGTTCTCTTAAGGCTTCGACACATTCTGAGTTCCACTGGAGTCCGTTGTATTTTTTTAGGACGTTGAAGAATTTGTGGCATCTGTCGGAAGATCGTGAGATGAATCTTGAGAGTGCGGCTATTCGGCCGGTCAGCTTTTGCACTTGTTTCTTGCTGGTCAACAGTTCGGGTATTCCCCGATAGCTTTGATTTGGTCGGGGTTGACTTTGATGCCTCTTTGGGATACCAGGAAGCCGAGGAACTTGCCTGAGGTTATGCCGAAGGCGCATTTCTCGAGATTCAGCTTCGTGTCGTACTGTCTCAGTATATCGAAGTCTTCTTTCAGGTGGTCGATATGATCTTTTTTCCTTTCGGATTTGACTAACATATCGTCTATGTATACTTCCATTGTTTTGCCGAGTTGTTCTTTGAACATATTGGTGACCAACCTTTGGTAAGTTGCTCCAGCGTTCTTCAATCTGAACGACATGACTCGATAACAGTAAGTCCCTTGGTGAGTTATGAAAGTGGTTTTTTCCTGGTCCTCCTCTTCTATGAGGATCTGGTTATATCCTGAATAGGCGTCCAAGAAGCTTAGAAACTCGTGTCCTGCCGTTGCATCAATGAGTTGATCGATGTGTGGCAGCGGGAAAGAGTCCTTTGGGCATGCTTTGTTCAGGTCTGTGAAGTTTACGCACATACGCCACTTCCCGTTTTTCTTCTTCACCATGACTACGTTGGCGACCCATTGGGGGTACTTGGATTCTCTGATGGAGCCGTTTGCTAGTAGTTTCTCTACTTCTTCGCGAACTGCGGCATTGAATTTTCTTCTCATTTGCCGTACTGGCGGGTAGAGCGGGTCTACGTTTAATTTGTGTGTCATGATGTCCTTCGAGATACCTGGCATATCTGCATGAGAGAAAGCGAATAGGTCTGCATTGTTAGTTAGAAATTCATGAAATTTACCTGGTTCGAAGAGTTTGTGGCCGATGTAAGCCTTTTTGTTGATGTCATTTTTATTTATTTGGACGGGGTCGAGGTCTTCTATCGTTGACCCCGTGGCCTCCACGATGTCGGGGTCCTTGATGACGTTGTTCTGCTCATCGGGTTTTGTTCCCGACTTTGGTAATTGCTATGCTTCCGAGTTCGTCCCTTTCAACTGCTGGGTGTACGTACAATCTCGAGCGATGCGGTAGCATTCTTGTGATGTGCGTTGTTCGCCTCGAATGCTGAATATTCCCCATGGGGTCGAGAATTTAATTATTTGATAAAGGCTGGATGGAATGGCTCTCATATCGTGTATCCAAGGCCGTCCTATGATGACATTGTAATATGTATCTTGGTTCATGATATGGAATGTTGTCTCCAAGATGATGCCCCCGTCAGGACGGGTAGCGTTATTTCTCCTGAGGTTCATTCAACTGCATTGTTAAACCCTGTTAGTGTTATGCAACGTGGTACTATCTTATCCTCGAGTCTCATTTTGGGCGAGAACTCGGGGGTGGATAATACACGCGCTGGTTGCATCGTCAACCATTATTCTTCTTACATTAGTGTCCAAAATTCGTAAAGTAATAACAAGAGCATCAAGGTGAGGGTAAGTCAAACCGTGGGTATCCGGCTTATCGAAGATGATACTGTCTTCGTGGTCGTCATACTGTTCGTGTGTGATTGACCGCTTCAACTTGTGCGTGGTGGTGAACTTCACATGGTTAATTTTGGCTTCATCGCCTCCATCGATGATCATCTGGATGGTGTGGGTGGGGGAAGGCAGCTTCGGGGGCCCTTGGTGTTTTTCTCGTCCTCTCCCAAAGTTGGCTCTCCCGCGATCGCTCATCAATTCTTTTAGGTGTCCCTGGTTGAGCATGTTCACCACTTCTTGTCGTAAAGCTATGCAGTCTTCTGTCTTGTGGCCTCGTTCCTGGTGGAACTCACAGAGGGCATTCGACCTTCTGGTGTTTGGGTCGGACTTCATATTCTACGGCCATTTCACTTTTGGGCCGAGCTTTTCCAGTGCGTACACTATTTCTGAAGGGGAGATACAAAAATTATGAGTAGATAAAAGTGGGGGCATACCTTTGTCATTCCGTTGAGTCCCTGTATTTGGCCTGGACGGGCCTTCCATATGGCGAGGAGATGGCGGTATTTCCGTTCTGACATAAGGCTGGTGCCTATCACGGTTGGGATGTGGGCCTGGGTGATCCCTTCGGGTATCATTACAGTGATCTCGTCTTGATCCTGTGTGGACTGATGTTAGCCATTGAGTTGGGCCGTTGAGGTCCACATCTTCTCGGACCTCGGTGCAGTAGGCATTGTGAATCTCTTCCCAAGTGGTGGTGGTGGTGGTGGGGGGGTACTTCATGAGCTTGCTCAACAATTTTCTGGCCGCCCTCGACCAATTCTGTTCAGCCCGTTTTAGGAGGCCGTCACGTCTATGCCTTCAGATACATTTGGCAAGCTCATCCTGACTCTGTTGAATTGGGCAAGGAAGTCTCTGATTCCCTCGCCGGGCGACTGTCTAACGGCGAATATGTCGCTCACCCTGGCTTCGGCCTTTTTGGCTCTAGCGTGGGCGGTTACAAACTTATCGGCCATTTCTTCGAATGTTGTTATGGATCGTGCTTGCAGTTGTGAGTACCATGTCAAGGCTCCCCCTGTTAGGGTTTTGTCGAATTTCCTTAATAATATAGATGGAACTTGCTCCTTTGAGAGGCCGTTGCCCTTCACCGTCGTTACATAGTGAATTATGTGATCTTCAGGGTTTGTCGTGCCATCATATATTTTCAAATATGTCGGCATTTTGAAGGTTTTGGGGATGGGATGTGGGGCCTCTTCTTCGCTGTATGGTTGCTCTATGAACCGACCGACGTCTCGTTTGGGCAGGAGTTTTGGGGCACCGGGTATCTTGTCGACCCTCTCCTGGTGCTCCTTCATCTGATCTCGTAGTACCTTATTTTCATTTTCCATTTCCTCCATCTTTCTCAGTATGGTTGCGAGTGCATCGTTACCTGCATCAATTGTAATGTTAGTGTTACCTGTTGGGTGGGGAGCGGTTTGTTCGTAGGTGGTCACTGCCTCTGCTGGTGCGGCGTTCTGAGCTGCTCTTTGAGTAGGCTTGTCGAGGAAGTCATTCAGTGTGCTTGTCAGCCACGCTTCTAGTAATTTTTTCACCGCTGGCGGCGCTTCCTCGGTTGTGGATGTGGAAGCATCTCTTTCTCGAGCAACAGTTACACTTCCATGGGGAGGAGGCGAACCGATCCGTCCTGGTGTGACGCTGGGTGTAGCGTTTTCCTCTCCCCCATCGTTAGCCTCTTCGATGGTGCTCATGAGGTTAGCAGTGACGTCTGCTATGGCCTTTAACCTCTCTTCTCCTCTTCCTGCCATTGTTGGTTTGTGCAGATGGAAAAAGATAGTTGTGCACGTGTGTGTTGTTGTTGTTTTCTTTTCAGATCTAACAGAAACTATAGATTTTAACTAGAAAATTCCAACAGATGGCGCCAAATTATTTTACCAAAAAACGTAATAAATCTTTCTATAAGATATTTAATAGATGAAATGGAAGGTTAATCCTAGTTAAACTAATGACTGTCAGATCTATGAATGTGATGATGGATAGAATGAAATTAAAGTGCCGTAATACTAAATACCAGACAAAGATGCCGATAATGATTGACAATAAATACGTAAGTGAGTGGGCGGATTAAATGCATGCAATGACAATAAATGTAATATTAAAGGATAACTCACCCAAAATACCAAGTGTTAAGGGTCAACTATCTCTTTATTAGTAATGCAGATGACAAGCAATGTGGATGAAGCACTATGTTCTTGGGTCTAGTATATGAAAAGTGTCTTTTAACTTGGAATCAATAGAAAAGACAAGGAGTGTATATTCTTCAATAGTCAATGTTACAAAGTGTTCTTTCAGAAGGTTTTCGATCCTTTTTTCTCTTTCTCTTTTCCTATATATAGGGAATATTCTTTCGAAACCCTAAAAAGTACAAGGGAGAGAATATTAATAGAATATTCTTTCTTCCTAACCTAAAGTTATCCTGCTGTTATCGTCCATTCTTCGGCTCGACCCAACGTCGACCTCTTTCGGGAAAGACTCTTCGCCTCCAAATGTTGGTTGTCTTAGACTTCGACCACGACCAACGACCAATAACGCTGTTAAGTTGAAGGTCCAAATTTCGACCAATACAATCATCAAGTAAAATTCCTAAGATCTCTAAAATAGAGGCATTCACGTTAAATAGAATTCTATTTACATTTTTTTTTGGAAATCATGAGTACTTAACAGCGTGTACTGACACGGAAAATGACAAAACAACCCCAAAATGATAAGTTAAAGAAAAATATTCCATAAAATACCAATACACTCCCGTCGGAGAGAAGGGAGTCTTTGTTTCGGCGAGAGCTCATCACGTCCACCAAAGTTCCTCTCAAAGTTTCTGTCTTTGCCTCGCTTATTTCTATATTGTCGAAACCCCACATCGATTTGCAGGTAATTGTTCATAAATCATAATTTTCAATGTATATGCATATCTATGTGTCTCTCTCAACCCTGTTGTGTATGTATTATTGGGTCCTTTTTTTTTTTTTTTTCCTTTTGGGATTAACCTGTGATTTTGAACCACCGGAAGAGCTTTGGAATTGGGGTCTTTAAATACATACTTCTATATTGGTCCTAAATTGATCAATTTTAGACTTCTTGATGGAAACTAGCATGGAGTTAATTTAGATTGATGTCTGTTATGTTTTTTAGATAGAGTTACAATCATGGGGTTGTTGAGTGTCCCAATTTATATAACACTATTTTGGGACATTCCACAATGTTTGGTACTATCCATTTTGTGCAATTTTGGCAACTTTCAAGAATTCAAATTCATTAAAGTATCAAATTTTAAACTTTGGTAGGATGTTTTCTCCACTAGACTACCTGGTTGACAGTGGGCAGATGTAGCTTCGGAATACCGGGAATACCGGGTTCATGTGAACCCAGTACTTTGGATGCGGAGTACAAATTACGGGTAAAATTTCACTATAATTGCAATAAATAGTTGATATGAACCCATAATTTTAAAATATAATGTGTTCAATGCTGAGAACTTAAACGTGGAACCCATATCCGCCTTTATTGTCGACTATTACTTTAATATTTTCTTCTATTATGATATTTAAGTCAAATTAACACTTGTAAATAATATATAAAAATTAGCAACTTGAACTCTGTCTATTCAAATTTTTCATGTAAGTACGGAATACACAGATGTACAATGTGACATAGTGAGTATTTCGTGATTGAGCATCAGCTAAATCAGTGTTATTAAAAGTCATTGCTCAAAGTAATGAAGTGATACGATGCGAGGGGCTATCATTTCATGAGCGGAGCCGTGCGCTTCAGAGAATTGTGCGCTTCAAATAATGACGTGCAAAGTGATCTCAACTAGAAGCAGTTGATTCTTTGAATCTCAACTTTGTGAAGTTGGAATAATATCAACTTTATTTATTAGACGCTGAAATTATTAATTTTTGTTGAAATTTGATTATTATAGTACTGAATTCATATATGCCTAATATTGTTTAATTGTCCATCACTTTTCTCTTCTCACTTCACTTTTCGCTTCAAGCTCCATGGATATTGTTGCTTCTTTGCGCTTCTTCCTTTAAAAAACAGAGTTATAGGAGCTATCCGGACGCAATAATTCTATTTTCCTTTGAAATACTACTGCTCTCAGGGATACATGTTCATGGTAGTGCATCCTTATATTTTAATACCAAGTCTTTTGTTTTCTTTTTTTTCAGGGAATTTGAGTTGTTTTGGTATAATCCTTGTGGGTTATGAGTTTGACTTTAGCAATATTCAAATAAGGGAAAATATCAGCTCTTTTCTGAACAACTAGGAAGAGAAATTTGATAAAGAGTAGCAGAATATGTATCGGCCTGTGCCTACTACTACTCGAGGCGGAGTACCTACAGATAGTGGAGATCCTGTGGTTACACTGGACCAAGTTCCATGTTGGAGTAATGCTGAATTTAGATACTCATATGAGAATGAAGATCCTTCTAATTCATACTTCCCGGATCCTTTGGCATCTGCCTCTGGATCTGAGGGCAATGCAAGTGGCATGGTTTCCAAGTTTCCCCTGGATCATGAGATTAACTCCAAGATATACCTGTGGAGAGGAGACCCCTGGAATCTCGAGGTAGATGCTGTCGTTAACTCTACTAATGAGGTAAGACTTAAGAGGTGACTGTCATAAAGCGGTTTTGTTTTGCATGTCCATCATAAATGTGAGCATCTTTTGTTGTTTAGTATGAAATACTTTGGAGATTGAACAGCTTGTTTGCGTACATTGTTTCATGTGAGATGGCAACATAAAGGTGAACTTGTAGCCGAACAAATTAACTACACTTACATTTTTCTTCAAAGTGTTGAGTTCCAGGTAGCTCATCTATATGTCTGACTTAAGTTAACTCTGTAATTGGATGCTTCTTCTTGAATCAAGACTCTAAGTTCATAGCATGAAATTTTTTACATTTTCTTTCTATTTCCTTGAAGGAGTTTTTTTTTTTTTTTGGGG
>ML435653.1:41043-51167 GCA_005239525.1 Nicotiana knightiana
GGGGGGGGGGGGGGGAGGGGTGAAGTAGGAGCGGGTTAGCTGATAATTGAGAATGTCTTTATTTTGTTAGCAAAGAAATGAGGAATTATATTATTTTTGCGTCTTTCCTGGTTTGCAAATTTGGAACTTCCTAGAAACTGAACATCCTTTTTTTTGTCCCCATTCATCTCTTACTTGGACACTTCCCTATAAATTATATGGCTACACAATGTGATTCAGTTGTCCAATCATCATGTCTATTTAAGATATGGTTCACCAGTTTTTATACTTATATGTATGTTGTCTATTATGTGGTGTATGTTCTATCTTTATAGATGCTTCAATTCGAAATTTACACCTCTATTTTGTGGTCAAAAGAACTTAGATGAAGCACACAGCAGCCCTGGATTGCATGCTGCAGCCGGACCTGGTCTTGCAGAAGAATGTGCCACACTGGTAGGTTCTCTAATGCATGAATACGTTGGTAATTTAATTTTGATTGCATATTTTCTGAGCCGGTTTGCATATAGAAGTTGGAGTATGACTTGTGGAAAACTGTTGAAGTTCCACTTTGTACATTCCTTCTTCTAGCTTAAAGAAGTTATCTCCCACCTTTCTAAATTTTCTACTCTTCAATTCAACTGATGATGCTGGAAAGACTAAAATATGGTTTACTTTTCCTTCATAGGGAGGCTGCCGAACGGGAATGGCAAAAGTTACAAATGCTTATGATCTTCCTGCTAGGTGAGTGTACGGGGTCATTTTGTCAGCCTTGTATGACATGCTTTTTCCATTATCCCCATTGTTCTGCATGCACTAGAAGTGAAGAAACATATAACAATGTCTCGCTTGTAACAAGTACCCGTCCTAAACATTATCCTTTTCTTTCGAGTCAATAACTTTATTCTTCTCTTTGTTGATGCCAGATTATTCTCTTTAATTTTCAAGTAAGGAAATTTAGCCGTTTTCTTGGATGTCCAGTTTTTTCTGTATAGACATCATTGTATACTAAAAAAAGAGAGAACAAAGGCAGAACACTGTGAACCAAACTAAGAGCGTTTCATAAAAGGAGCATGTACTCTGAGAAATATACCTCTCACATGTAAAATGTTAAGTGATCCATAATCCATAATCAATATTATGTGGGTTGGTTAAGAAAATTCTGCATGCCAGCTAAGTTGCAATAATATTTGACATATTCATAAGGAATTTCAGTATGCTCAAACAGCTTACACGTTGTTTGAGTTTTCTGTAATAAGAATCCAGTATATCAGAAGTTAAATAAAAATCAATCTTATTTCAGGTGTACTTTCAAAGTGCTTATCGATTCATTGATATCTTTATTGAGGAGTTACTACCTATTTCAATAGTCATGCCACTATATCTTGCTATAGTTCTTCACACCTGAGCAATTTATAACAGTTGAAGCATTCTGGCACCTTAATATCTTTGCTGATAAGAAAATGGTGATTCACTCTTACCCCAACACAAAAAAAATAAAGGGAAGTGTGACGTCACTTAATGTTTAAATTCCCTTTGTAATTTCTGAGATTTGCGTTGTCAAGGTGCGGGAGCTACGTTTCTGTATCACCATTCAAGCTACTAGTAGATTCTGGTCTGTTAAAGTTAAAAGCAAGAAATAATAAGTGTTCTACTTCCTTTTGAACTTTGTTTTACATGATCATTTATCACAACACTACCATTAGTGGAAGACATGCAACATTATATAACTGTTGACCTTATGCTGATCTTGTTTCTTGCATTGTGCAGGAGGGTCATACACACTGTTGGTCCTAAATATGCTGTAAAATATCATACTGCTGCAGAGAATGCTTTAAGCCATTGCTATCGCTCTTGTCTTGAGCTTCTAATAGAAAATGGGCTCAAGAGGTTGTCTCATTGTCATAAATTTAGTCTGTTACATTTTAGTCCCCTGATATTGATTATTAAAGAAAAAGAAAAAAACAGCAAAATTTACAAAAAGACTGATCTTGACTTTGAGGTTTCACAATTCGGAAGTTGCACCTAACCGTGTTGTACCATGTGGATGCAGCATTGCTATGGGCTGTATATACACAGAAGCGAAAAATTACCCACGAGAACCAGCTGCTCATGTGGCAATAAGTGAGATATCTCTGTTTGCTATTTTCACAACTTCTCTATCAAGCCCTTATGTTCCTTAATTGATATTCAAGTTGCAGATATAGATAACTCTGTCTTTCTGTGGACTTGAATGCTATGGTATCTCCATTAAAAATATGTTTTATGCTTTAAAAATCTATTCCAGTTTTTGTGCTGCCAATCTTATGCTGTACTGCTTCTATAATGACATCTCTTATTCACTTTGATTAGGAACTGTACGGCGGTTCATTGAGAAACAGAAAGATAAAATAGAGGCAGTTGTTTTCTGTACAACTACATCATCGGATACAGAGATTTATAAAAGGTATTCTTAGGGCATCGATTTTCTAGTAGAATATGGAGGGAAGGAGTTCTGTCAGTTTCTATTTATTTGGGAAGTCCAACCATCCACCTCTTGAGCGCTATATGTAACTTTATTCTGCAGATTGCTTCCGCTCTACTTTCCCCGGGATAAGCATGAAGAGGAAGTTGCCCTATTAAAACTTCCTGCAGATGTTGGGGATGAGAATGGAGAGACAACTATAGATGAGCGTAAAATTAGAATAAAACCATTACCAAATGCAAAAAAATCCAGTCCAAGGGTTCCGCAGGCCTCTGTTGATCTTTCCGTCAGTAATGTTGGTTTGACCAGGTTAGTGATGAATTCTGCATCCGCATTATATTATACATATAACAATCACGTGGGTGATATAAGGAAGCCTTGAAGTTGGTCAAAGTTCCAAAACTGACTTCACTACAAGCACCTTCCCATTTTTGTTTTTTTCTCTTTGGTGCTAGGATGACATTGACGGAGAAAGTCCTTGTTTACTGGATTACGAAAAAACTCCTCCTTTACTTGACAAATAATAGCACGTGGTGGTTCCAGGCTTTGTACAATTTTTTTGTCTTTATCAGCTTTAGGTGTCATATTTTAAACAAAATAAGTAGCAGTTATACTCTTTGAGATAGAACGTCAAACCTTGAACTAAACTTCTCAGTAGTAAAAAATGAAAACAAATGACATATTATTGATGGCTATAGTTATAGACTGCATGGTAAAGTTTAAAAGGGTCTTCTACAGCCAGCCCCGGACCAATTTTCGGTTGAATACTGTCCTGTGTTCTCTGAGATATGTACTGATTGGATCAACTTTTCCACAAGTGTTTTACTGGATAGTAGCATGAATTCCAACTTGTAAATGCTTTGGACATAGAGCTCGTTTGGATTAGCCGGAAAAAAGTAGCTTTTAGCAGCTTTTAAGTGCTGAAACTTGTTTTATAAATAAGCAGTTACCTGTTTGGATAAAAGTACTGAAGCTTAAAAAAAGCTGTTGAAGTGTTTGGTAAACAAGTGCTGGTAAGAACTTTTTTCTGTTAAAAAGACAGAAATATCCTTAAAGCTGTTAACATTATAAAGGGAGCTGATTACTACAATATATTTGATTCATATAATTAATGCAAATAAAAAATAATTTATATTTTAATTTAATTTCAATTTTAATGATTACTTAAGAAGTTTTTACAAATATAATTCTTGAACGCTCATTTTTAGTTTGTACAAAAGAGGAAAGAAAAATACTTTGTTCCTACTACTCTTTAATTCCAACAAATCAAGTATTACTATTCTTTAATTTCAATCGTTCTAATTTCAACCACTTAATTATATGCATATTTCAAGAGATCGAAACAAAATAACATTTTTCAATTGGAATGTAAATTAATAAGTTTCAATCAGTTAATGTCAAATTACATATATAGATCCAATAGTCAATGTCACGTGTATGGATACAGTATAGTTCTGAAACATTATTGCATGGTAGCCAAGAACACTATTAAATCAAATGTAATTCAAAAGATATAAGTATGAATTATTTATGCCTAATACCATGAAATGTAATTTTTTTACTCATAGGTTTATCCACTAGGAAGTACTATTTTAATTTTCCAAAGAACCACACAATGTTGATACAACAAGTTCAAGTATTAGAAAACATGTTCCATTCACGGCAATACGTACCGTAGGCACTGACTTTGATAAATATTAGTGTTTTAAAAGATTTATACAACTACAAGTATCAAGCTTCACAAATTTCATTAGCAATCAAATCGCGAAGACCCATCCAAATAAGATCACTTTGCTCTTCCACATCTTCCACATTTATATTGTTATTAGCTCTCAAAGATGTACCAACATCAGGATCAACAGATGGAACATATCTCTCATTCTCAGCTGCTCGGAATGCATCATCCATATTGCATTTCTTTCTAATATAGTTATGAATGGCCATAATAGCAAGTACGATGTCTCTTTGAGTGTCAATGGGATAGAAAGGCATGTTCCGCAAAATAGATCATCTTGCTTTCCAAACCCCAAATGTGCGCTCTACAATATTTCTACAAGAAGAATGTAAATAGTTAAATTTTTCAATTCGCCCTCTTGGTTCTCGCAATTGCCTTGTTGCACCGCGACAGAATTGTGCTAGGTGATATCTTACATTATCTCTTTTGTATGGAGCCATATATCCCTTCATATGCGGATATCCTGCATCAACTAGATAATACTTATTTCCAATTGGACGTGGAAAGTTGAGTTCTGGTCTACGAAGGGCCTCACCAAATATACGACTATCATGAGCTGCTTCTTCCCACCCAGCTCATGCAAATGTAAAACACATATTAAAATCTACAACATCAAGAATATTTTGTGTCAGATAACCTTTACGTCCAATATATGGTATCTCTTGACCTTGCAGTAATCTTGCTTTAACATGTGTGCCATCAAGTGCTCCAATACAATTCTACACACATTTACAAGTATAAATTTAACTTAAGTTGGTAATACTTATAAAAGTTAAGTTATAAGTTTAATAAAAATGAATTATGTAAAAATATTACTTACTCTAAAGAAAGGGAGATATCGACTATTACATGGCTTGTGAGCTCCTGCACCATCATTATAATTTTGATGTGGTCTAACTATATCTCTAGCAAGCTCACAAATGGCCTTTAAAACACTATGAAAGTGTCTATGAATTGTTTCTCCCGAATGTTGAAAGATTTCCTGTATCAATCGATTTCCAGCTCCATGTGCACAAGTCATCAAGAACATGCCTAACATCTCGTGTATAGACATTCCACGTGTGGGTTTAAGCCCATACTTTTCAGTTAAGTCATTCGATATATCAACAAACACCGACTTCCTCAATCGAAAATTTTCATATCGAGTCTCGTTTCCTCTTAATATCTCTTGAATAAATACATTTCCAGAGCGACTAGATGTACGACAAGGTTCCTTGCATATGTATTTTTCGTAATACATCAAAATCAGTTTACCTGCTATTTGACATAAAGCCGTCCATTCCTTCTCATCTTGTTCCCTCTGTATTTCCTCCAATTCTTCTTCATCTTCATCGTCTGAAGAATAACTTGGATAAGGATCTACTATGTCACTAGAGTTTGAACTCTCCATTTTACTGAAAAATGAACACATAAAGTTAACTGAAGCTTTCTAAACATAAACTTAACTGAAGTTAAACAAACATAAAGTAAAGGAAAGCTTAGCAATAATAAGCTTAACCAAAGCTTAACAATAGAAGCTCAACAAATAGAAGCTTTAATTCAATAAAAGGTTAATGATACAATCACAACATCTAAATAAGAAGCAATATAAATGATGGTTTACACACACAACCATAATAACGTTTACACGTACAATCACAATATTAGAACATAGAATACTAGAAACACTCAACCACAACGATACATTAACCATTTTTCTTGAGGTATAACTGATAGTTAAACTCCAACCAAGACTTGCGAGCTTCATCAGTAGGCATCCCCAAAAATATCTGTCGGTTATTTTTCTTGTGGAACATATTCATAGTAAAATTGTAAATTTCACTCCCAGCTAGAATATCAGGAATTTGTTCCAACGTGCCAATACACTTCTCTATGGATGTCTCATCTACTGCAGGAGACGTAGCAATGCTTTTGCTAGACATAAACTCTATGAGAGAGTGTATTTCCTCTTTTATTAATGTTGCAGCTGTTTTTTTCTTACTCTTTCTTACTTGACTACTGGTGCTAACACCATCAGTTGATTTTTGTTTTTTTAGTGATGGCTCTGGAAACATAACATAATTTATATTCTGTAGATCATCACTTTCATCGCTCATTTCATCATTAAGATGAATAAAGTCTTCTTTGTCACAATCATCAATAACATTTATTCCTTCTTCATCAAGATTAAGTCCAATGCCGAATGATTGTTCTTGATCTGCTGCACGTGCTCTTTCTCCTGTGGCAACAACATCAGCAAACAGTGCATCGTAGCGAAAACATATGAGCGAAAGATCTTTGTTCCTAAATTTCTTATATTTTGCATTCTCCTGTAAAAAGAGAAAATCAAAATTACTTTAATTAAACCGATAAAATTAACAATGAAAAAAATAAGAATTACACATATAATAATGTGAGAGATGTACCTTAATTTTTCGCTCCCACCAATCATCATCTGCCATAATCGTATTTTTCGTGGCATCCCATCCTAAACCTGTCTCCCTTCTCATCAACTGCTTTAAAAGTGTCTATTCGCCTTTCATGTAATCCCAATGGTTTTTCATTTTTTTTTATCATAGTCTTTTCCCGTCCTCTCAAAGAACTCGTCAACAATACTTTTCCACCCATCTTTATTTAAGTAAGTGTTTGGTCTATTTCCTTTTCTAACCTCTTGGTCGCACAACTCCAGAAATACTATATGTGTATCATCGTCCCACTTAGCATTGTCCGGCATAATTGAATGTAAATAATCTGAAGAAAGCAGAACAACCAAGAAGCTAAAGAAAGCAACAATTGAAACAAATATGAAGAAAGCAGAAAAACCAAAGTTCCAAATGCTTTAACTCCACAGTATCATATGAAATTGACCTGTATCTATTGCAATTTGAAATATTTAGGCCATAGTTTATTTTTATATGAATATAATACAAACTTGATGAAATATCAAAGTCTTCTGATAAGAATATTTGTATTATCTATCAGAATATGGATGCTAATAAAGTCAAGTTCAATGTATTTATCTCATCTGTCACATTAAGGGTGTTAAAGCTCTATTCCAACCACAATAGAAGAAAAGTTTCTTGTTGATGTGTAATTATGTAGTCCACAACAACTTGATGAAATATCATATGCACAGAATTGCAAGTTAAAGCATCATTTTCCGTGCACATGAAATCTGATTGGATCAATCCCTAGCAAAAGAAATCTTGTCCTCATACTTCAATAACTTCCAAAAAATTATCTGAGATGGAGCCTAGAAAGCAAGAAAGAAATTAATTTTCAAGATTTAATACAAGAGGTAGCCTCCATACATAGGCTGAAAATCATGTAATGAATCTTCTAGTCTAGTCTTAACAGATAATAAGCCAAGATCAAATATTTAAGTGGGGAAGACCCATAAAATACTGCCATTGGACAACAATCAACACAAGATTTTCTCCTTTGGATTTCCAATCATGTTTCAAATCACAAAAGTTCAACTGTTGAATCGCTATTCTATAAATTACGTTTAGTTCAACCTCTACTTCGTAAAAAAAAAAAGTGCAAAAAAATATGAGCCCTTGTTATACTGTACCAAAAGAAATTAAAAAGAAGTTTACAATCATAGAAATCGTATGATTAAACTTACTAGTAATTGAAATTCAACAGGAAGATAACTTACTGAACTGAAGAGGCTGTCAAATTGGAGCTGAAGTTGGGGAGAGTTATGGAAGAAGAGGAAGAAGAAAGAAGGGGCACTGAACAATAGAGAAAAGAAACAGTATGTTTTTAGGTTTTCTACTGAGGGGTAATTTCGGGATTAGGAAAAATTATAAGGGATAAGAATGTAATATCCTTGGTCAAACTAATATGGCTTTTAAGCCATTTTCGAAAAAGTTGGGTTTACCCAACTTGTTGGTTTTGGCTTTTTTTAAGCTGATTTTAACTTTTTTTAAGCCCTTTTTTTGATTGCCAAACACTTCCGAAGTTAAAAAGTGCTTAAAAGATGGTCAAACCAGCTTTTAAGCCCATCCAAACAGGCTCATAGAAGGTTCTTTCTCCTGGTTCTGGGACAAAATATAGAAGCTTACCCGTAAACAAATAACAACTTCCATACATTCTTCTATAACAATCTTGGAGTACTTTGTCATCAAGATAATATTACCTTATCATTGTTAAGCACATAACTTAACATTCATTGTCTCAGCTTGGGAAAAGAAAAGAATGAAGTGAAGCAGTTTGAAGCTACTATCCTTGTATTTGGAGATCAACTTGTGCCAGTATTTGGTGTTTTATCTGAGTGTTACCAAACTGAAATCGAACTGAAGTTTGGGGTAAATAATAAAGTAAATGTCATTAAGAGTTAAGACAAGAAACTTCTTGTTACTTTCACAGTGGAATATTACTTTGATGAATATGTTCATTCCTGATGGATTTTGTCATCTACTTTCACCATTCAAGTCTTATTTGTTAAGAATATGCCTTTTTTATCATCGCTTTTACTGAAATGATTTTTTTAAGTAGGAGCTCATCCTATTTGGATGCTTTTCTGGATCCTGCTTTTATGTCCTTGATCAAGGACCCTGATCAGCGACGGAGAGAACAATGGGAAAAAACTGCCCAAACACAAACTAGTTGGAACTTCTTTAAAATGCTTGGATATGGTGATGTTGCTGGACCGCCTTTGTCACCCGCAGAAGAATACTCGCTTCATTCTAGATATCTTGCAAAAGCAAATACTCTGAACCTTTCAGAAATTGCAGAAATGAAAATTGTGTAAGCAGTTTTGCTGTATATATATGTCTCCTAGGACATTCTCTTTTTGTCCATGGTTCCTAAAATACATGCAAGATCTGTGTCCAGTTGTCCAAATTTTAACTTGTTTGAGCATGAAGTGGTTTGATTGATTTGTCAGCTTACCATACAACTAGCAAAGTCTCGTTGACATATTTATAAGCAAGTCGATTAGAACTTGTGTTATATTCTTCAACTTCCATGTTGCCCTTTGACTTCGTTTCAGCTACCGAGGAGGGGTTGACAGTGAAGGTCGTCCAGTAATGGTGGTTGTGGGGGCACATTTCCTGCTAAGATGTCTTGATCTTGAGAGATTTATTCTTCATGTTGTAAAGGTACGTGATAATTACTTGCTTAAGTTAGATTTGTTTTGGCGGCTATGGGTTTTTTCCCCTTTAAATAGGTTGGGTAGGATCTTTTATCTTTAGCTATTGAGTAGTTCAATAATTAGTCATCGTTGATGTAGTTACTGCATGATTGCATTAAAAGATTTCGTTGTATGTCAATTTTCAGGAGTTCGAGCCATTGATACAGAAGCCTTACTCTATTGTGTACTTCCATTCTGCTGCAACTTTACAGATGTGAGTATCATCCTTTTCTCTTTATTGACTTCTCAACAAAATTTTAAACTTTCTAGTGTGTATTTTCTTTCTTTTAATGGGTAGTATAATACCGTATCTGCACTTTTCCTACCATCTTCTATTAATTTCAGAGTATATCATTGCTATAAATTTTTTTCTCCTTTTTCATTTTAGTTTTTGGGATCCTTTTGCTGCCATGTGACCAGGGGTTCGAGCCGTGGAAACATCTCCTTGCAGAAATGCAGGGTAAGGCTTCTACAATAGACCCTTGTGGTCCGGCCCTTCCCGGACCCACGCATAGCGGGAGCTTAGTGCACCCGGCCGCACCCTTTTTTCTTTTTTCTAAGAGAAACAGCTTCCATGACCATATGGTCTGCTATTAAGTATCAAAACTTCCCAATACATTACGTCATTTCTAATCCCTATAGCTAATCTATCAAAGCAATCCTTTCTAGATTTCATTTACAAACTTGTTCTCCCTTTTGCTTTGTCAAGATAGTTGTCTTTAACGCAGGAACATGGAAAATGTGTTCTTTTTTCCCTTTGACGTCACATGGCTTGCAAATTTTTAACAGTTCTTGTTTGTCGGTTGTTCTTTTTTTTTTTTTTGGGG
>ML435653.1:52332-122196 GCA_005239525.1 Nicotiana knightiana
TTTTTTTTTTTTTGTGGTTTGTAAGGGGGTGGGGGTAGGTTAACTTTCTCAATTCCATTGTCTTGTAATGTTTCTACGTATTATTTTATTGTACCAAAACAGGCAACCAGATCTAGGATTGATGAAGAGAATACAACAAATACTTGGTCGCAAGCACCAGCGCAACCTTCATGTATGAAATGCTTCCCCCTTGTTCCCCAGTGTTGGAGTTCACTTGCCATGATACAAGTACTTGACTTGTTGTAGTCTAAATCTCCTTTTTCTCTGGGCAGGCGATATATGTTCTTCACCCTACTTTTGGACTGAAAAGTGCAATAGTTGCACTACAGCTCTTTGTGGATAATGAGGTACTTAACAGTTCTAGTACCTTCCTCCTTGTCTTCTCTCTAATATCATTACTGCGTTATAAAGTCAACTTCATTATTTCTGAATGCATTTTACCTTTTGCACTGATGTCAGGTATGGAAAAAAGTAGTGTATGTAGATCGTCTTCTGCAACTATTTCGCTATGTTCCTCGTGAACAGCTAACCATCCCAGATTTTGTATTCCAGTTAAGTCGTCGATTCTGCTAATCATTCATTTTTCAGATCATAATTATGAGTTTTAAATCTGAAAAGGAAAAAAACAAAAGTATTACACGTCAGTAGTTTTGCTTCATCCAGACTTGATATCTCTTAATTCTAGGCTGTGTATGTTCTCCTTGTAAGACTGAATCTTGTTCAGTTCTCTTCAGCATTTCCTTAGATTAAGTTGAACTAATTATAGTGTTCCTGTTGCAGGCATGATCTGGAAGTAAATGGAGGGAAGGGCCTAATTGTGGATCCTAGAACTAAGTATGTTTATCAGAGACCATAAGCGCTGTGTCAACAACTCAAACTTTATTTATAAAGACGCTGTAGCAAAAAAACAAATTCACTATATTTGCTTCTGTCTTTTATTCTTTTGTTTTTTGTGTAGAGGTTGTAATTGGTGTGTGCAGTATTAGCCGTTATTTAGGTCATTTTATGTCTGTAATTTGATTTATTTATGCAATCAGATGTCCAGTCTTGTGCATGCAAATGGAAATAAATGAACCAGTTTTTTAATTTTATTTTCGGTTATTTACCCATACTTTTCCTCCCTTTTTGTTTTATTTTTATTATACTGTTTCGTGAATAACTAGAAGAGGGATTAAAACAAGAGTGTTCTTTGGTTGTACCTATATTACTTAGTTTTGTTGGTGGATGGAGAATTAGCATAATGCACCAGTTGTGTGTAGGTACTCCAACTTGCCTAATTTAAAGCTGAAACTCAAGGTAGTACTAACCTTTAAACCATCTGATACTGAATCAAGAAAGATCGGAAATCTAACCTTTTGACTACTCCAGTATTGATGATGTATATTACTCAATTACACGCCTCTACTCTCCATACCAGAGTGAAAATGAAAATTGAAGGAAGCTCCAACCAGCTTTCTATTCAAACATCTGAAAATGTTACTAAATGCACCAGAGACGCACCAGCAAAATTGTGTAGAAGAATACAGTGATAGCACCTTCAAGAGAGATTCATCCTCAAGTTTACAGATTCACAAGCCAACAATTCTCAACCCAAATTCTGAAGGCCAACGTGCAATACTGGGATTATCTTCAGAATCATGTATAACCAACCTTCCCCTAAAACTTCTCTCTCCACAGTTTTGAGAGCCAAAAGACCATCCTAAGTTGCTCCTTAAGTTTCAAACTTGGTAACTTCAATGTAATAAAAGCTACTTCTCAATTCCAAGCAAGTTGGGATTGGCTATATAAAATCCTCACTGTCCATGTCAGAAAACTTCAAACCAGTTATCTTGGTAACTGGATTGAAGTGGATAAAATTTTGAATTTGAACTCGCTCAAGTTCTGCCTGCAGTCAACAAGAGCTGTAATTTACCCTTGATTAAGGTCTCTGTGGCGTATGTTTCCGTAAAAGCTATTTTAATTTTTACCCCGTGCATAAGGACTTTTGCTAGTCCCCAACTAGGTATGATGATAACCTCTTCTGAGGGTGGATAATCATTCCAGGCTGCTAATATCAAATGTTCCTCGGAAATAATTAAGCAATACATGACACCCTCAGACAGTCGTTTTCGCAATCCATGTTAACCCAGGGGACTTGTTCAAACCTTTGCTCTTCGTCAACTCTCTCATGCGATAAGCCTGACTCCATCTCCCATCAGAGGCATATAAATTTGACATAAGCACATAGTAACAAGCATCATGAGGATGCAACTCCAGCATTTTTCTCACTGCCACCTCCCCTAAGTCAAATCTGGTGTGAATACCACATCCATGAAGAAAAGCACCAAACACAGAAATATCAGGTTGAATTGGCATATTTTCAATGAAATCCAGGGCTTGCTTAAGCCTTCCAGCGCGAGCCAGTAAATCAACCATACATGTATAGTGCTTCATGCAAGGAACAAACCTATATTCCTCACACATTGTATAGAAAAATCTCCATCCCTCCTCTATCATCCCTCTATGGCTGCAAGCAGATAGTATCGAAGTGAAGATTATATCATTAGGTTCAAAACTTTCCCTGATCATATCACTGAGAAGCGCAAAGGAATTCCTGCAGTCCCCTTGCATTGCATAGCCACCAATCATCGAATTCCATGTTACTGCATTCCTATCTGTCATCTCATCAAAAACAACACGAGCAGATTTTGCATCACCAGATCTAGCATACACATTAACAAGTGCAGTACCTACATATAAATTAGACGACAAAAGACCCTCTTTGATAGTAAAAGCATGAAAAGAAGAACCAACTCTAAGATTCCCAAGTGAAGCGCAAATTGATAGGACAGGCACCATAGTAAATTCATCCGGCTGAAGATGTTCAGATCTCATTCTATGAAACAATATCAGACCCTCATTAGCAGATCCATTCAATGAATACGCAGAAATAACTGAGTTCCAGGCAACTACATCATCGTGTGCGAAGTTCTCAAATAAACAACGAGCATCTGTCATTGCACCACACTTAGCATACATGTCCACTAAAGCATTTGTCACAGTAGCCTCGTACAATCCTAGCTTAATCCTGAGAGTGTGGACTGATTTTCCCAACTTCAGATTGTTCAACTGAGCACATGCTGAAAGTACACTAGAAAGAGTGATTGAATTAGGCAATATTCCTTGCCATTTCTCGTCTGTAAAGAGTTTCAATGCCTCGTCTGGATAGCCACTTTGACTATATCCAACAATCATTGCCGTCCACGTAACAAAATCATATTCACAAAGCCCATCAAAAATCACACAAGCCTCAGCAATAGCTCCACATTTCATATACATATCTACCAAAGCTGTAACCAGGTAGGAAGTTAGTTCAGTCCCATTTTTTATGATATGCCCATGAACCCATTTTCCTTGATGTAAAGCCCTCAATTTAGCACATGCCGTTACTATACTCCCTAAAGTATATTCATTACCTTCAACCAACCCATCCCTCATCCTATTGAATAAAACCAACCCTTCTTCAGCACAATCATTCTGTACATAACCAACAATCATTGAAGTCCAACATACCACATTCCTATCCAAAATATCATCAAACACATGACGCGAAGATTCGACCTTTCCACACTTAGCATACATATCAACAAGCCCAGTCAACACAAAACTATCAGGATTTCCACCTTTCACAATATGGCAATGCAATTTCCTACCTTCATCAATATCGCACAACTCACTACAAGCCTTTAAAACGATCGAGAACACGACATTGTCAAACAAAGTGAGACCTTTTCTCATGTTACTATAAAACCCAATAATCGCATCATACTTATCATTCATAAAATACCATCTTATCATTGCTTTACAAGAAAAAAGATCTGGGTTCGGAATTTCATCGAACAGTTTGCGGGCATTCCTTAAGTGCCCAAATAGTCCATATAAACTAATTAACTTTGTTTTTAAGAGGACATCATGCGTTTCATCGTGAACTATGAACAGGGCATGGAATTTTTTGAGAGAAGAGAGGGTTTTGCAAAGACTCAGAAGTGCAAAACAGGGGTTTGAAGATATTGATGCCAAGCTTGATTCGGTGCCTATGGTGTTCGTCAGAAAATTTTGGCTGATTCTTGTTGAAGTAAAAGCTCTATATTGAGTGAAGTGAGAGAGTTGTTTTCGCAGTTGAATGAAAATTTTCATACTTCATCCTTCTTGATTTTCAGTTACAAGCTTCCCGCTATTACGCAGGGTGTTTTCTGAATATTTCAAAACTTAATGAGTACATAAAATTATTTCTTTTATTTTACTTCTTTTCTATAAATAAAATCAGGATGTCTATTTTTCCTTTCTCAAATGGATAAACTAACATAATTCAAGTTAATTGATGATTTAACTTTATATTACGCACATTTGAGTTTCATTAAGAAATTTAATCAAAGTGATTAAGATATAAAATTAAGCTATGATAGTATTCTCTTTGTTTTTAGAAGGACGATAATGACATGATATGAAGGTCAAACTATCTAATTCTTATTTTTATATTTTTAATATCATAATAATTCATTTAATTCTAATTCTTTAAATTTCAGATACTTACCTAAGTATTATTTCATTATTTATTCTTCTTAATATTATTTTCAATATTCCTTTGAGCATCCGTTTTTAAAACGAATCAAATTCTTCCTCAAGCTAAGACATAAAGTTCAATATTTTATTGCTCATTTCTTTTTAATATTCATAACTACATCAGTACCCTCTACATTCTAATGAAATCCTTCTTTGCCTCTTAATTCTGTAGTAAAACTTTCTCTAAGTTTTTGCTCAATTTTTGTAAATTTATTAGCATAATATAAATGTCCTTCTATTTTATTATGGAATTTATCTTTAATATCATTGTGAAAAAGCTAATACCTCCGTGATTCAATAATATTATACTGAATTTGCACCAGGTATAATCACATAGCCAGATAAATGATAATAATTGATTTTAAACTATTATGTTTGCTTATCGATCATTTCATATTCTTTTTTTGGTAAAATCAATTTAATTTTTTCATTTCACTATTTTGTGGCTAATTCACTTCACTTGTAATGCAAAATTTTGATTAAAAAAATATTTTCTTTGTTTCAAATAAATATCTTGTATTACTTCAAGAGTATTAGGTTTGTATGTTGTTTTATTTTTGATTAATTTTCTATAATCTCTGGAATAATTTTTTGTATCCCAATCAAAATTGACCTTAAATTGAAATTAATCATAAAATCTTTAGCATTAAAAAATTAATGAGATGATCCTAATTATGTGCATGAGCAATACTTTGGACAGTTAAAAAATTAATTCAACATGTTTGTCCAATAAGAGATTACAAGAAAACTTCATGTAATAATAAAAATTTGCACACAGAAAGATAACGAAGTTTTTTAAATAAAAATTAAAATTATGTGTCTGCAAAGCTAAATAGACTAGAATTGTATCTTATGATTTGCCGGAAAATACAAGAAAAAGGTTAGAGAGGGTAAGGGGACGTGGGGACCTTGCGTAGCTTATCACGCCCAACTCTAGTCCTAAAAAGGATAAGCGGTCACTGCAAATATAAGGGAGGAAGTGCACGGTTAACCACTAATAACACATGTATTTACTTTTAAGCCACTGCTTAAAATGTCTTTAGTCTTTAGCCACTGCTTTAATAAACTTTAATTGCCCAGACGAAAATACCCTTCTGCTCATGTCCTTAACTTTTGAACTTAACTTCAGAACTTCAGGACTACATCTCCTTAACTTTTGAACTTGTAACTCTAAGTTCAGGACTACATGTCCTTAACTTTTGAACTTGTAACTAAAACTTCAGGACCAAGCGTCCTTTACTTTTGAACTTGGAACTCAAAGTTAAGGACCAAGTGTCCTTAACTTTTGAACTTGAAACTTGAAGTTCAGGACCAAGTGTCCTTAACTTTTGAACTTGGAACTCAAAGTTAAGGACCTATTATCCTTAACTTTTGAACTTGGAACTCAAACTTCAGGACCTATTGTCCTTAACTTTTGAACCTGTAACTGTAAGTTCAGGACCTATTGTCCTTAACTTTTGAGTTTGTTAGTCTAAGTTCTGGACCAAGTGTCCTTAACTTTTGAAATCTTAGTTTTCATGCCAATAATTCCAAGATCTTTGGTTACACGTAGAGGCTTAGATATATGTAATTAGAGCCAAAAAAATGAAAACTCAAATTGGTGAATTCTCGTTCAAATGGTCTAACACATTCTGTTGTGACCTTACACATTTGCCTTTTTCTTTAAAATGTCAATAGAAATGACATTCTGATAGAAACCAAAGCAGAATGAAAAAAAAGGGTAAAAATATCTCGTGGAAAGCAAACGAAATTGAAACTAGGATATCTCCTGGAAAGAAAACGAAAAACGAGTGGGTATCAAACTTGAGAGAGAAGCGAGGGTTTGGGAAGAAAAATAATGGAAGAAAGGGTAAAAATGTCTTCTCATATTAATTTTAATAGAGTAGTGGCTATTTTTGCTTCACATTAGAATTGCTGGATAAAAAATAAATACCACCTTAAATAGTGGCTACCCCACGCCATTTTTACCAAATATAATCCGGTTTAAAAGTCAGAAGTCGAATCCCACAGAGAACTAAGATTTCGCTATAACTGTTCAGTATCACTAAGAAGACAAGCTCGAACAATTCCTAAGTTATAAATATTAAGATTCTTATATCTAATTAACTGGCTAACAAACTAAAACAGTAAATTAACAACTAAAGATACTTAGGGTTGGAGACTAAATTAAGAAGGTCTAGAGTTATGATTTTCCCAACCCGCTCTGTTCCCTACAATTTCGCCTATGTATTATCTACTGATCGTGAGCACTTTAGGTGCCGTAATTCTCTCTCAAGAAACTACAATAATTTACTAGACATATTCTCTCGAACTACGCTAGTTGGCTTTATCTAACCGCTCATTATGACCACGTCAAGGCTTTGTTATTTGTAAACCTACCTTTAAACCCGCTGTATTGATTTTTCACATACGTTAGGAGTGACGTTGTTCAACAACCACCTAAATATGTATCCTTTCTCAAGCAACACATAATAAATAGGCATAGTCAATCGATGGTCATTCAATCAACAACAATAAACACGTAGTTGAACAAGTAGAGAAATCCAACTGCTTAATTATATAAAAATACAACAAGGATTTATCCTACAAAAGGTTCCATCAAAACCCTAGATTAGGAGTTTAGCTCCTCATACTCATAGTAATCAAATCCAAAGTAAATTGCATAATTAAATTATCGAGTAAGGAATAAGGAATGTAAAAATCAATGTTTTGAGCTTCCGAGTTGTGTTTCACGATCTCCTCTTGCCTCCAACGGCAAAAGTCCTTCAAAGTTGTGTTTTTGGGTCTATTTATATGTTTGGAATAAACCCTAAACGTGTAAGTCACTCCTAGTTACGCCGGGAAAGTATTTAATACTTGGAAAGTCGGATCTGGACCCTGGCTTTAAGCTGGCCTCGCCAGGCTAAAGTCTGGCCGAGCTGGCTTTTGCCTGGCTTCTCCTTTTCACCATTTTCACGCGCACTTTCGACGTTTAAGCATCCATTTAGCTCGATTTTCATCTCTAATTCACCTACACATAAAATAAACTTCATTACGCTAAAACAAAATATATTTTTATTATTAAAACACATAAAATACAAAGCACATAATACGTTAAATCATGAATTATAATCACACATCAATAACATGGGGCTATAAAAGAGAGTTAAAAAAAGAAAGAAGCAGAAGTGGTCGATCGTTTCAAAATGTTGCAATAGATGCATGGCATGGGTAATTGAGGTGGGCCTCATAATTTCAGCAAACTTGCCAAGCGTGTACATATAATAAAACAGATAAATTGTGAAACGTTGAAAATGCCCTTCAATGCTAATTAGGGATGTCAACCAAGTGGTGCTTGCTTCACATGTTTTACAGATGTCCAAGACTATTTTCATTCACAGTACAATTGAAACGATGTCCAAAATATAATATTCACATTCCGTTCCATGCTTCAAGTGTATCATATATCAAATTAATATTGCTTCAAGTGTATCACATATCATATTTCATGCCTCTATTTATGCTATTAAATAAAAACTTACAAAATAATTATTTTAAATATAATATTAACAATTGAGATCATGGGAGAAGATCACGAGGAGAGGTTATAGAAGTGTGAGAGTTATAATCATATTAGAGAGGAGTAGTAAAAACTTATTTACATTATAGATGAAAGTAGCGGAAACAGTGAGCATCCGCATTAATTAATAATCTATAGTACTTTTAGAACTAAAATATTAATCAGGTGATCCTTATTTTTCTAACTAATAATAAGGGAGAATAAGCACACAGGAGGTCAACATGTGTGCTGGACTCCTTGAGGACGTTCCAGTAAATTCATGCAAACTGGAGCGATTTGATTGGCCGAAAAAGTATCTTACTTTAGCTGCCATGTAAATATCTAAGTATTTTGACAAAAATACCCTTTGCTTATCTCATCATACATCACTATTACTATCCAAAAACTTTTCTGCAGACATGGGTCCCATCTGGCCGTCGTTATGGTTGCAATGGTATAAATTTCCTGATAGCCACCTGTGTTGTACAACTCTTTGAAGAAATGGGGACCATTAAATTCTTGCTCTTACGTATCATTTTGCAGCTTCACTATATGAAGAAGAAAAAAGCACTACTATTTGATAGCCACAAGGCTAATGTTTGCTTTAATGAAAACCTTAAGATCTTACATAAAAACATTTGAAAACTTTTCCATTGATTACTCACATTGTGTTGGCCAAGTAAATGTTAGTTTTGAAGATTGACAAAGGAACTCAATCATGGACCAGGTTCATCTCTCCAGGCGGAGGCGAACCCATGTGTATGGGTGAGGGATCACCGGACCTCATAAACTTCGGCCGAAATTCTGTATATATACACGTAAATATTTTGAAAATGGTTAATTTAAAGCAGTTGACACCCTTAACACTAAAAGCATTTAGGGGACATTGGTTGAGCAGAATAATGTGCCCCGTCGCATAAAAATTCTGGGTCCGCCTCTGCCTTCAGGTCCATCCCTTATGTGCATAGAAACAGGCAAATTCGAGCATGTGAGATGCACGTGAAAGAGATAAGCTTAAATTGGTGTATTTGATATCTCCTGATCGAAAGTGTTACATAATTGATAAGGAGAAAGACTCCTTAATCAAAGAGAACACTATCCAAGATATGTAAAGAGTTAGAAGTTGAAATTAACTAGAACTCTTCCACCAAGGAAGAGTAGCATCAGAATTCTAGTTAATCAACTCTATAAATATCAGTGTTGTTCTCTTTTATAGGTGTTGCACAAACGCAGAAGTTAAACGTGAATTAAGAGCAAAATAGCAAGGCAATTTTACAAGCAGTTCGTGTGTGATTCAAGTGTGCAAACTTGAAGCTCCATGAACCAGATAAAAGAACCAGCTCTAGGCATCTGTCTTTTATTCTAGTTCAATTGTAGTAGGTGCTTTCATATTGTACCTTTCAGCTTTATCTAGAGGCAATTGTAATAGATACTCCGAGTTTTCAAGTTAGAGTTAATTTGAAGTTGTCGTAACAGTTAGAGGTTGTGTGCTACAACAAGATTAGAGTTAATCCTAGGTTTACAAAAGAGTTTTTATAAATGCAGTTTTTAGCTCAGTGATTTTAGTGGAGAGTGGGAAAATCCTACTAGAAAGTAGGTCGTGATTTTTTCACCTTTGAGCCAGGTGTTTTTCACGTAAAATACTTGTGTTCTTTACTTGTGTATTTATTATTCCGCAACAGTAGTAGTTGGAACACATAGAAGAACCAGATCCTTCTATAATCAGTGTAAGCGAAAAATTAGACACCACACAAATCACCCACCTCTTGTGTGGTATTGAAGTATAAAACATCACATTGCTTTCTTGAAAATTTTATTAATTATTTTTACTCTAAGACTTTCTATTATAAACATGATCATGCAAAGAAATTGTAAATTTATATGGTTAAATTAGTTTTTCGTTCCTATTATTATTATTATTATTATTATTATTTTACATTTTTCAATGAAAAATTTTAAGATTGTTAGATGATTTTTTTGTGTCGATTATAAATATTATATGATACATGAAATTTTACGTTGAAACATCAACAATTCTTGTGATATTAAAATATGAGAAATTAAAAATTGAAGTTAGTGCCATCCTATTTTACTACTTTTTCAAACCTAAAAAAATTGAAAAATTAATTTTTTGATAATTTTGTCTACAAAAGTCAAATAAGATTTAAATGTTAGATGATTTTTATAGATGTTTAACAATCAATCGCTTCTAGAAAAAAAAAGAAAAATGTGAACAAACGATGCTATTATAGATAAATTAAAATATATAAAATACAAAAGCTTATATAACAGAAGAAACATAAGTGAAAATAAGAGCATACATAAAACTTATTAATAATCTTCAAATTGGACCAAATATTTAGCACATAAACAGATAGATTAAACAAAATACTATAAAAGAAAAATCTTGGATTACACAATAATTTAGCACATAAACAGATAAAATTAAAAAAATAATATAAAAGAAATTTTTTGGATTACACAATATAGTTATTGGGCACGTGCTCAGCACGGGCCAACCTTCACTAGTTATGTTTATATGTATGAGCAATGCTTTTGGACAAGAAAAAAGTTAATTCAATATTCTTGTCCAATAAATTTTGCGATATAACTTAAGGCAATAATAAAATTTCACACACACAATGATAACAATTTTTTATGAAAAAAATAATAGAAATTGATGTGAGTGTGTGTGAGAGCGCATTATAAAATATTATCTTATGATTTATTGGAGAAAACAAGGAGAGAGCTAGCGAAGGATGGAGGGCGTGGGGAGCATTTGGGAGCACGTCGCCTCATAGATTTCTGCACGTTGAATGTTATTTCCTCATCATTTAATCTCATATTGAGCTCTCCAGTTTCGCAGTCAATTAGAGCTCTCCCTGTGGCCAAGAATGGTCTTCCCAAAATTATGGAAATTTCCTCATCAACCCGACATAAAAATCAAGAATGACAAAATCTGTTGGGAACACAAACTTCCCAACTTGCACCAACACATCATATAAAATGCCAGAGGGCCTCTTTACTGTCCTGTCAGCTAGCTGTAATAACATGGACGTGGATCTAGCTCTTCCAATCCCGAGCCTTTTAGGGCATAAGATATATGCTTGCCCCCAAATCACACAGTGCCTTAGCAAATGCAAAGTTACCTATAGTGCAAGGAATTGTGAAACTCCCTGGGTCAGACAACTTCTCAGTAATGGGTCTCGTCATAATAACACTGCAAGTCTGAGTTAGAGTAACTATGACCAAGTCTTGAAAGTCAAACTTGCAGGACATCAAGTCCTTCATCATTTTCGCATAACCAGGCATCTCCTTTAAAGCATCAATCAATGGAATATTTATTTGAATTTGCTTCAACATCTCCAAGAACTTCTTATATTGCTCATCTTTTTTATATTTGGCCAATCTCCGTGGGAATGGTGCTGGAGGTCGTTTCTTTCCTGTGATTTGGTTTTTCTCTTGTTCAGGCACTGCCTCCACCACCGGTTCCTGTGTTGTCTCAACCTCTTCCTCATCCTCTTTTTCTTTGCTGGCATCTTCCTGGGCATGCTATACTGTCACTTCAGTCAACCCTGTTGAATCATCTATCTCAATGGGCACTATCTCTTGCTCCAAGTCTAGGTCTCTACCATTCCGTAGACTCACAACCATTAGCTGTTTTGGGCCCTGCTCCTTTGGATTTATCTGTGTGTCTGCAGGTAACGTCCTATGGGGACGATTATTCAGAGCCATCAAAATTTGACCAATTGGACCTCAGTATTCTTTATAGCTGACTCGTGTGAGTCTACTCTTTAAGTTATTTTTGTATTTGACCCAATCACTTGTTGCATCATTCCCTCGAGTCTAGCGAACCCATCTTCTTGTCTCCCATTGTGTTGTTGTTGAGGTGGATGATAACCCTACTGCTGATTCTGATTGTTGTAGCCCTGTTGCTGTTGGTAAGGCACCATATTGCCATGTGGTCGCACGACCCCCATATTATTGTTATTATTGTGCTGCTGAGGGGTTGGCCTGTATTGTTGATTCTGCTGACTCCAATTCTGACCACCTAGTCTTTGTCCCCCATAGTTGGACACATAATTCATGTTTTCCGGATAGTGTTGGTGATCACCTTCAGCACTCCACGGGCCACCAAATGGCTGACTAATACAAGATGTACATAAGCCCCCATTGGTTGTATCGACTATGTGCACCTGTTGTTTTTGACCTGATTCTTCAAACTTTTTAGTGAGGATGCTCATTTGTGTCATTAGTGTGGCCGTATTTTCAGCTATAGAGTTAGCTGGATCTAAAGCCACAAAGTGGACCACAGGAGTGATGGGAGCATTTATGGTGGTCCATCCTGAATTCTGTGCCATCTTGTCGAGCAGGACTTTTCTCTCTCTGAATGTTTTACTCAAGAATGCTCCACCGGCTGAAGCATCAACATTAGCCTTCACACTATCCGCTAGACCCATGTAGAACCTCTGCCCCAACATCTGCTCAGGAATACCATGGTGTGGACATAAAACCAACAACCCTTTGCATCTTTCCCATGTCTCTTGCAATATTTCTGTCTGAAGCCCAAGATCTCATCAATTTGCTGAGCGGTCTTGTTGGGTGGATGAAATTTTTTCACGAATTGCTTGACTGATTCCTCCCAAGTAGTGACAGAATTTATGGGGAGTGAATTGAGCCAAGTCTGAGCTGCTCCTGTCATAGAGAATGGAAGCAACAATAGCTTTATTGCTTCCGAAGTCACGTTGTGTTGTCTTTGTGTTTGACAGATTGACAGGAAATTCTTTAAGTGTTGTTGGGGATATTCAATGTATGATCCCGATAATAGTCCCTTGTTTTGCAATAAATGCAGCATATTGTTTGTGATTTGGAATTAATCAGCCTGTATCTGCGGGACTACAATCGCGGTGGCTAAATTGTCTGCTATGAGTTGTGCCCAATCATACAAAACAGCCTCTGGAACAAGAGGCTCCACCACCTGCTCATTTGGGTCCTCTACGTTCTCCCCATTATCTCTGTTGTTTACCAGATCTGCCATGTCTAGTGCAAGTTGTTCAGTTGAGTTTTGTTATTGTTTGATTTTCCTGTTTGCCCGATTCAAGGCCTTGAAAACTTTCCCAGGATCTGATAATGCTTCAAACACTTCACCAGTTCTTGAGGAGTTTCTAGGCATGCACCTGTAACACCCAAGATTACAAACGTTAAATTTCAATGTAGTTGATGGAAAGTGAAGAAAATTGACTACAATAAGAATTTTTGCACTTCTTTTAACTGTAATTAATAACACCATTAACTCCCCGGCAATGGCGCCAAAATTTGATCACGCCTAACTATGCCTTATAAAAAGGACTAAGCGGTCTCTGCAAATACATTCCAAATATTAAGTCCAGAGTCGAATCCCACAGGGAATTAACCTATCAATTACTGCTATTAGACTCACACAATTCCATGTAATCAACTTCCACATGTATTTAAATAACAAATGATTGGTTTTCTACTAACTATTACTTAATGAAACTATAGTAACTAAGAGCTAACTAAGAACGGGTTGTAAACAATAATAGGAATGATCTAAGGTTATGATTTCCCCTATTGTTGGAATCCCTTCCCGCTATGTTTGGTATAAATTTGCCTAAACTTCTCTATCGATCATGAGCACTATGAATGCCGTAAATCTCTCCCGAGCAATTACGACAATATATTAGACATACTCTCCTGAGTTACGCTAGCTAGCATTAATTACAGCTAACTTAGATAGCACCCAAGGTTTCATTATCCCTAATCCCACCTTTAAACCCTTCGTTATTGATCCCTCATATACGTCAGGAGTAATGTTGTTCAACAACGACCTAAATATGCACTCTCTCCCGAGTAATACATACCAAATAGGCACAACTAATTGAGGGCCCTTCAATCAACAACAACAAGCATATAGTTGAACAAATAGAGAGAAAGTTATGACAAATCTATATTAACATAACGAGAATTTCATCCTTCAATAGGTTCCATCAAAACCCTAGATTAGGAGTTTAGCTACTCATATTCGTAGTAATCAAATCCAAAGTAAATTGCATAATTAAATTACAGAGTAAGGAATAAGGGATGTAAAAATCAATGTTTTGAACTCCCGAGTAGTGTTCCACGATCTCCTCTTATCTCCAATGGCAAAAGTCCTTCAAAGTTGTGTTTTTGAGTCTATTTATATATTTGGAATAAGCTCTAAACGTGTAAGTCGCTCCTAGTTACGCCAGGAAATTGTTTAATACTTGGAAAGTCGGATCTGGACCCTGGCTTTAAGTTGGCCTCGCCAGGCTATAGCCTGGTCTGGCCTGGCTTTAAGCTGGCCTCGCCAGGCTAAAGCCTGGTCGAACTGGCTTTTGTCTGGCTTCTCCTTTTCACCATTTTCACGCGCACTTTCGATGTTTAAGCATTCATTTAGCTCGGCTTCCATCACTAATTCACATACACATAAAATAAACTCCATTACGCTCAAACAAAGCGTATTTTTATCATTAAAGCACGTAAAATACGAGGCACATAATACGTTAAATCATGAATTATAGCCACACATCAATGAACAATACTTTGGACAGTTAAAAAATTAATTCAACATGTTTGTCCAATAAGAGATTACAAGAAAACTTCACGTAATAATAAAAATTTGCACACAGAAAGATAACGAAGTTTTTTAACTAAAAATTAAAATTATGTGTCTGCAAAGCTAAATAGACTAGAATTGTATCTTATGATTTGTCAGAAAATACAAGAAAAAGGCTAGAGCTTGGGTAGCATGTGGCTATAAAAAGAAATAAATAGACTCCATGCTTCAAGTGTATCATATATCAAAATAATATTGCTTCAAGTGTATCACATATCATATTTTATGCCTTTATATATACTATAAAATAGAAACTTACAAAATAATTGTTTTAAACATGATATTAATAATTGGGATCATGGAAGAAGATCACGGGGAGAGATTATGGAGGTGTGAGAATTACAATCATAATAGAGAAGAGTAGTGAAAGGTTATTTATATTATGAATGAAAGTAGTGGGAATAGTGAGCATCCACATTAATTAATAATATACAATACTTTTAGAACTAAAATATTAATCAGGTGATCCTGATTATGTTTATATGTATGAGCAATACTTTTGGACAAGAAAAAAGTTAATTCTATATTCTTGTCCTATAAATTTTTGCAATATAACTTAAGGCAACAATAAAAATTTACACACAGAATCTTAACGAATTTCTATGAAAAGAAAAGAGAAATTGATGTGTGTGCGCGCGAGCGCGCATTATAAAATAGTATCGTATGATTTATTGGAGAAAACAAGGAGAGAGCTAGCGAAGGATGGAGGGCGTGGGAGCATTTGGCAGCACGTGGGTAATCGAGGTGGGCCCTACAGTTTCGGCAAACTTATCAAACGTGTGTATATAGGCGAAAAAGCTATCATATATTCTCTTCTGTTTCAGTTTATGTGTATTATTTTTTTTTTATCCATTTTAAAAAAATAACATATTTTGAAATTTGGTAATAATTTTACTTAAATTTATAATTCTATCCTTAATGAGAAGTTTTTATAATCGTACAAATACTATGATTCCCTTTTTGATTTGTTTAAAATCACAAATTTTAAAAGTTTTTTTTTAAAATTCCGTGCCCAGCCAATTAGGAATATCAACACGATGGGATAAATTGTGAAATTTCAAACATGTGCTCCATTGTCAATTAGGGATGTCAAATGTGCTTCGCCTGTTTTATGGCACTTCTTTAGAATACAACAAATAATTACTTATTTGCATTTTTCATAATAATTATTCCAGATTCTTTCATATAGTAAATACTCACTTTATCCCGTAATTATCCCTTTTATATCCATGTATATATATAAGGCACTTCCTTTCCCAGTTTGCTTACCTCTCTACCAAAATTAGATATGTTGTCAAAATTGTCATATTACGGCTTTTGATATTGTTGGAACTACGTTGTATGTTTCAACAATTATTCCCATTGAATTATTTGGGCTAATATATCCTGGTGTGACTCTTGTTGAAGCATACACCTAGAGGTGCAGGTCCAATTCATTTAAAACGAGCATTGTTACTAAGATTTTATTAAAACTACAATACAAAAATAACAAACTTATGATGAAAAATTAGTGATATTTCAAAAGGAAAGTTTTGTTGATCGCCCTACTTGCTGTTTTTACATGATTTAGTACGTTGTCACATTTCTTTTTTTGGCATTATATTGCTATCACTTCACTTGGTTGTCAAAACTGGTTTCAGCCGTATAATAAATTTCGTTTTTGTAGCACTAAATTTCGACAATTGCACTTTCTACTTCACCTGAATTATAATTTTGTCTGAGCAAAGTATGCATTTGGTTTATCTGTTGAACATGGTTATACGAAATATTTCAATCATTTGAACACTTGTACTCTTCAAACTACTTTTCAAACTCCCAAATTTTTTATCTCAAGTTGGAGTTAAAATAATCAACTTAATTGTAACACAAATATTAATCAGCAACTACTTGTATACGGTTAAAATCGAGTATGTCTGAGTTTAGGGGCTCGAGGGACTGCCTCGAGATTAAGCTCATGATGAAGCGAGCTCGAGCTCGAAGATACGAAGACCGAAGGATCGAGGTTGGGCCTGATCAACATCGAGTAACGGAATAACGAGATATCAACGATCGACCATAGATCTAGGTGGGAACCCCGGGATTGACAGAACCGCTAACGGTTATTGACATCAATCATGGATTTTATTTCCAAAATTAGAGTTATACCTTATTTAGGATTCCTCTACTATATAAAGAGAAACCCTGTTCATTTGTATAGATCACATAGACACTTACTGAGAGATAAGAATATGCTGCTATTTTACTTGCTTATAATTTACCATTGTTCTTATTGTTCCTATTGTTCTTAACGCTTGATCTCGAGCTTGTTCCAAATTGAGGTCGATAACTTGCAATGACACTGGTTTGATTTATCTTAATTGTTTAATTCATTTATTTGCTTCGTCATTTATCAATTGGTATTGAATCAGATCACGTATCCTTATAACTACATTACAAGTTTAATTGTTACTCGTATTTCGAGGTAAACAGTTTGGCGCCCACCGTGGAGCTAAGGATAATAGTGATTATTCAGTGCTAATTCTATTAAAACACACTACTTTACACTTGTTCTTCTCAAGAATTTTTGTTTTCAGGTTGAATCATGTCTAACTCATAAAACACATCTACACACGGCGACAACGGCCTCGGACTCCACGGAGAAAATGATAATGTTATCGCTCCAGGAATCGAGGTGCCACATGCTGAGCTCGGAGGAGCACCGCCCGTCAACCCAATTGATGTCAGTTCACATGTTGCTTTGAATGCAAATTTAGGCGTAGACCCCGAAGGAAGTGTACTTAAAGAGGGTCGAACTGACGACCGAGGTACACAGGGCAGAAGAGATGAAGGAGTCAGTCTCCAAGTAATATTTGAAATGCTTCAAGCTCAACAAAACGCCATTACTCAATTACAAAATCAGCACAGGGCACCAAATAGTGTCGAACAGGAGGTTATTCGCCGTATCGAGCTAGTGCCTGAAAGATCGGGTGATGACACTTCGAAAACCAATCCTACTATAATGAGGATGCTCGAGGAGTTCACTAAGAGAATATAATCGGGAGAAAAGAAAATCGAGGACAACGACAAGAAGGTGGAAACTTACAACTCCCGAGTTGACCAGATACCGGGGACACCGCCAATATTGAATGGAATGGATTCCAAGAAGTTTGTACAAAATCCATTCTCTCCGAGTGCGGCTTCAAAGCTCATCCCAAAGAAGTTCCATATGCCCGATATACCTAAATACAATGGGACCTCTTACCCAAATGAGCATGTTACTTCTTACACGTGCGCCATAAAATAAAATGATTTGGAGGATGACGAAATCGAGTCTGTATTGCTGAAGAAGTTCGGGGAGACCCTGTCAAAGGGAGCTATGATTTGGTATCACAACTTGCCACCAAATTCTATTGATTCGTTCTCCATGTTGGCGGATTTATTTGTAAAGGCAGACGCTGGGGCCATAAAGGTTGCAACAAGAAAATCAGACCTCTTCAAAGTGAAGCAGAGGGATAACGAGATGCTAAGGGAGTTCGTATCTCGATTCCAAATAGAACGCATGGAGTTACCACAAGTCACTGATGATTGGGCAGTTCAGGCTTTTACACAAGGATTTAATGAACAGAGTTCGATAGCATCACGCCAGTTGAAACATAATTTGATCGAGTACTCAACTGTGACTTGGGAAAATGTTCACAACCAACATCAATCGAAGATCAGGGTCGAGGACGACCAACTGGGAGCCCCCTCAGGTTCAATACATCCAAACCGGTCGGCAGGTAAAAATCATAGAGATGGTGATAAAGAATCAAGGCCGAATAAAGATCGGTACCAACCATATGTTGCAGATCGGAGGAATAACGGTCTGAGACGCAATTCCACCCGGAACAATTGAAGGAGTGACCGAGGGAAAAATTCTCGAGACTTATGAGTAAAATCGGGTTCAACAAATATGCAGATCCCACAGAAGTACCTCGGCTATCGGAGTACAATTTCAGCATCGATGCATCGGAGATTGTATTGGCTATCGGAAAAATCAAAGATCCTAGGTGGCCCAGACCGATACAAACTGATCCTTCTCAAAGGAACCCCAATTTAATATGTAAGTATCATGACACACATGGCCATAGGACCGAAGACTATAGGCAGCTGAGGGAGGAGGTAGCTCGATTATTCAACAAAGGCCATCTTCGAGAGTTCCTCAGTGATCGAGCTAAAAATCACTTCAGAGAAAGAGACGCCAACATAAAGAACGAGCAAGAAGAAATTCAACATGTTATTCACATGATTTTTAGAGGGGTCGACGTCCCACAAGGGCCTATATTCAAATACACTAAGGTGTCAGTCACCATAGAGAAACGGACTCGAGATTATGTGCCCGAAGGCACTTTATCATTCAATGACGAAGAAACGGAAGGCATTTCTCAGCCGCACAACGACGCCCTGGTAATTTCCATTTTATTAAATAAAGTTCAAGTTAAGCATGTTTTAGTGGATCCAGGTAGCTCGACGAACATTTAGATCGAGGGTCGTAGAGCAGCTCGGCCTGCAGGACCAAATTGTACCTGCATCTCGAGTCCTAAACGGCTTCAACATGGCTAGTGAAACAACGAAGGGGGAGATACTCCTACCAGTAAATGTGGCTGGAACTATCCAAGATACAAAATTCCATGTCATCGAAGGTGACATGAGATATAATGCACTGCTCGGAAGGCCTTGGATCCACAACATGAGGGCAGTGCCATCGACCCTTCACCAAATGATGAAGTTCCAGACGACGGATGGTGTGAAAATAGTTTACGGGGGGGAGGGGGGGAATGTTTGTGATCGATGAGGTGACACTGATATCAACACCTTCCACTTTAGAAAAATCGAGCGCCAAAGATAAGCGCACGGCCAAATAGCAATCACCGTCCCCAGCCCCGATCGAAAAGAAACATGTAGTGGAAGAAGAAGAATAAGAAGAAGAGGATTTTCTAACTCCTCAAACTTTTGATGTTCCCGAAGAGTCAGATGCAACCAAGTCAACAGTCGAGGAGATGGAACGGGTGATACTAATCGAGTATCTTCCCGAACGAAAGGTATACCTGGGAATAGGGTTGACCCCCGAACTCAGGAAAAAACTCATTCAATTTCTTATTGATAACATGGACTGCTTTGCATGATCCCATTTAGACATAACAGGAATCCCACCGGAGATAACAACTCATTGGCTGAGCCTGGATCCCAAGTTCAGACCGATAAAGAAAAAGAGAAGACCTCCGTACGAGTTGTTATTATTTCAGAAGATTGCCAGAAAAGGTTATTATTTCAAACAAACAGAATCCTGTAGATATGGTCACTAATGCACGTTGGGGTTTAAAAAATATGTGGATCCTAGGACAAGATTTCTAATGCAGAATTAACGAAAAGGCCTATAAACAGGATCTCTAATATGCGAGTGTAGAAGTACAAAACTAAGAAATCAAGAAATTCCTAGGCAGGATCTCTAAACAAGTAGTAGCAATCACATGACTTGGTCAACATAATTAAACCTATAGGCAAGATTTCTACTCAAGTTTAACAAAAATAGAAGGAAACCCCCCAGATTTCACTAATCAACCCCAAATCTGTTATTACAGAAATTATTACAACCCAGAATGAACAAATTACATAATAGTATCCATTACACTATATGGAGCCTTCATAGGCCTAATATAAACCTTAGAACCAAGCCTCCCAACAGAACAACTTTGGAGTATAGTAATAATCTATCCATGGCACATTAAAATTCAGGCTTCCAGTGTGTCAAAGTTCCCAAGGGCCTCAAGGACCCCGGGAAATGCTCATACCAGAACCACAATCAGAAGGTAACTCATAAAAGATTGGAGAACCAGCCCCAATGTGTCAGAGTTCAAAGGATCTCAAGGACCTTAGGCAGTGCTCACACTGGAGGTGGTTGAGAACCTAAATGACTAAGAGTAGGGGTTTTAAAAACAGTATATAAAGGAAAAGGGGCAGATTTAAAAATAGTTTATTTTAGAAGAAAGAAAGTTCAGAATACAGAGTTGCAGGCAGAACTGCACTAAGAAGCAAACAAGGTTCATGTTCAACATATAGTTCAATCAAGTTGTCATCTGATTAAGCTAATTATTCATGCTAGTATTTAAAACATTCATGGCTAAAACACAGAAGCAATTAGGTAAAACCATTTGAATTAAACAGACAGGTCATATGAGTTAAGAAACAGACAAGTGATCACATGTTTATAGTACTTTGCAAGAAAACAGACTAACCCTTAATCTTAGGAGATGATTCATATTATTTGAAATAACTTTGCCTTAGGTTAACAGTATCATCAAATTGTCATAGAAAGGGCAGAATCATGCTAGGGAATTGAAACATGCTAGTCAAACAAAGCATAGAGAATGGACTTGCAAAGGTTAGGCATACCAGTTGATAAGAAAGCAAGTAAAGATGCAATAACAATGAAATTCCAGAATAATATGGACTTGGATTTCAGCCGGCCAAATAATAACCACTTAGTACAGAAATCAGAACAAGAGAGAACAAAGAGAACTTAGGTTTTTGTGAGAATAGAAGGCTTCGAGTGTTTCTAAAGGAAATGAGGAAGAGGTTTTTATAGTATTGAATCAAGCAGACAAATAAGGTAATGAGTCACTCTTACACTAATTAAGGAATCAATTTGAGTCGGAGCTTAATCAATTAACAGAACACATCAACATAAAATTAGGCTAGTAATACGTAATTTAGGGAATCGATCAGTAATCAAGTACCAGATCAAATAAGGTAAGAATAAGGCTAACGGGTAAATCAAACACATAAGGGAATACCAATACTATACAAAAGGAAAGACTGGTTTTGAAACCCTAATTTCGGGGTAGGTAAAAAATTAGCAATTAACGCTAGAGTTAAAGACAAATAGGCAGAAACAGTAAAAGAAACAATTAAATAATCGGAACCCTAAGAAAATAGGCAGAAATACAAAGACATATAGATGGAACTAATTAAAGTAAGTAAAATCGGTCAAGAAAGGAAAACCATTAAAGGTTGAACCATTTTTGGCAAAATCTGTTCAAATCAAAACCCCAATTCTAGGGTAGACAAGATCGGTAAGAAATAATAACAGAAAAAAGACTATGATATATAAGGGTAGAGGTACTGAAATTTTAAAGGAGAAATACCAAAGCAAACATAAAAATCGTTTCAAATATAGAAGGATCTGAACCCTAAGTTTAGGTAATTAAAAGATTCAACCAAAAATAGCCAGATCCGGTGAATAATAATATTAAAGAGAACCAGAATGAACCAAAAATCTGATTTGAACCAGAGATCCAAAACCCTAACTGGAAGATACGAAAAATATTCGTATTTATAGGTATTGGGATGAACATAGACTGGAATATATAAATATAAGAGATTCTGGACCAGATCTAGTTCGAGTCTCTTGAGATACACTTGCCTTTTGAGGCAAATAAGTCAAGTAACATCAAAGACGAGTAGTAAGTAAGAAGGTAAGGCCAGATAAGGCAAGGAATCGTAGAATGATTCCATTTCTGGTAGGAGAAATGGTGACGGCGGGGGTAGGGTTTGAGGGGCTGAGAGGGAAGAGGAGAGGATCAGAAGACGGCCGGTGGGAAAAAAGAATTGGGGTTTGGGGTAATTAGTACTATCAAGAGGGGTGATTGATTGGGGGCCGCTGATCTTCTGAGATCAACAACCAGGATTAGAGTTTTAGGCGGGCGGGTTTTAATTTGGAAGGTTATGGGTCTGGGGTAATTGGGTTAGGGTAATGGGTATTGGGCTGGGTAGGTCCGAAAAAATTCATTAAAAGGGGCTATGTTTTAAATACCCACTTAAATTAATAAAATAGTTTATAAAATAATTAATGAATGATGAAAAATATTATTTGTATATGAAAATAATTTAAAATAATTACTTAATATTATAAAAATTCATTTTTCATGTAAATGAAGTAATTATGCATATATGTGCTATATTGCAAAATTATTACAATTATAGCCTAAAGATACAAATATAATTAGGCATAAAATGATTAGAGCTTAATATAAATATAAATTATAAAATTAAGTAAGAAAATTATTATAAAATCATTTGTGATGCAATTAGTAATTATTTAGATAATAAAATGCTGGAATAAATTGATTAAAAATCCTTTAAAATTACGGAAAATTATGGAAAAATACTGGTTGATACTCATGCACTATTTTGAAGGTATATATGTATTTTTTGAAATATATATGGAAAAAGTTGGGTATCAACAACTTCCCCTCTTTACCCGAAAGGATGAAAGAGTTGTCGGGTAAAGATATGATGGCCAATTTTGACCGAATAGAGCGATTTGAGAGATATAGGCCGCACTCTGGTCCCCGAGCTGCTTACATATCCCTGGTTTTACAAAAACCGGGTTGTGTGTAATTCTGAATCCATCGGTGGAATGAACCGATGGAGTTGTCACAAGGACGGACACAAGGCTTCGAATAGATGAAACGGTTATAGTGAGCAGTCATGTTTGAAATAATTTGAAGGAATTGGAGCGGGATTGCTCCTATTGGGATAACATTTACTCACTAGGTTACTTGCAAATCAAAAGATGTACTGCAAGCATATACGTAAAAATTTGCGTAAATTTAGACATGATGCAAATTCCCTTCAGACCATGAAAACTTCTTTGGACGATTAAGGATGACGTCCTTAGACCATGATGTCCCGGGCCATGAATTGTGTAGTAAATAATTTGCAGGCCATGAAATGATGTTCTCGGGCCATGACAATGGTGCCTCCGAACCATGATGCATTTGAATAATGAAGTGCAAGTTTGAGAGATCCTCAGGCCATGATATGATGTCTTCCTGCTATGAAGATGGTGCCTTCAGACTATGATGCCTTCAGACAAGTAGGCTATATTCAGCGTATAAGGTGCGAAGACATGATACTAGAGGCAACAAGACAAAGCTTAGTCTTGTGTGAAGTTAAGGGCAGAGCTTAGCCCGAGAGAAGAGAACAATGCAAGAGAGACAGTGCATAGTCTCGTGCGAGGATTTGAGACAGGGCTTAGTCTCATGCAAAGATAAGGCAGTGCTTAGCCTTATGCAAACAGAGAGGAAGGGCTTAGCCTCATGCAGGTATTTTGAGACAGGCTTAGTCTCGTGCAGAGAGAAGGCAGTGCTTAGCCTTATGCAAATAGAGAGGCAGGGCTTAGCCTCATGTAAGTGATTTGAGAAAGGGCTTAGTCTCATGCAAAGAGAAGGCAACGGTTAGCCTTATGAAAATAGGGAGGCAGTGCTTAGCCTCATACAAATGATTGAGACAAGGCATAGTCTCATGCAAAAAGAAGGCAATGCTTAGCCTCATGCAAGGATTGAGACATGGCTTAGTCTCATACAAAGAAAAGGCAGTGCTTAGCCTCATGCAAGGATTGAGACAGGGCTTAGTCTCATGCAAAGAGAAGGCAGTGCTTAGCCTCATGCAAGTAAAGAGTCAGGGCTTAGACTCATGCAAGGATTGAGACATGGCTTAGTCTCATGCAAAGAGAAGGCAATGCTTAGCCTTATGCAAGTAGAGAGGCAGGGCTTAGCCTCATGCAAGGAGAATGGTAAGAGTGAAGTATTCTTAGCTGACAATGTGTTTCATGCATAGCTATTGTGCCACTGCGATGGTGTTTATCATGCTGATATAGTCTTGGATCCAAAGATAATTTGTGAGTTTTTGCGGGGGGAGGTTGGTTCGTGCCTTTGCTTGCTCGATTTGCTCCGCTCTATCTGAAGATCCTGTTCAAGTTATTAGGGTAGCATTTGGCTAAAGCAAAGTTTCTTTTT
Source organism: Nicotiana knightiana (assembly GCA_005239525.1). Lineage (NCBI taxonomy): Eukaryota > Viridiplantae > Streptophyta > Magnoliopsida > Solanales > Solanaceae > Nicotiana > Nicotiana knightiana. Next base: position 76,949 of record ML435653.1, read on the forward strand.
CAAAAGCATGCGTGTACAATTTACAAATACATAGTAGTATGCAATTTAGAAGTTAGTTAGTTGAACCAGTAACTATGATATAATTAGAGACATTGCGACTTCCTAAAAATTCCGCATAGTTAACTAGATGACTTTTCTGACTGCTCCATATGCTGCGGTTGGCTGAACTTGCTTCAGAACTTTGAGGGTCCTCCTCAAAATTCTGCCCCAGTTTCTGATTGTGGGGAAAATGGAAATTTTACTGAATTCTGACCGAACCCGCAGGGCTGCCTACATATCCCCTCTTAAATGGGAATCAGGTCGAGCGTAGTTCAATTTACATCATATGAAGAAGCATAAATAGTTTACACATAGTATTTTTTTACTGCATCTAAATTGATAGGCTTCGACCAGATTTCTCCGTCCATCTCTGAGAGTATGAGTGATCCTCCTGTCAGTACTCTGTGAACCATGTAAGGACATTGCCAGTTGGGAGAAAATTTCCCTTTGTCCTTATCTTGATGTGGAAAGATCCTTTTCAGTAGCTGCTGCCCTGGCGTGAACTGTCTTGGTTTGACTTTTTTATTGAAAGCCCCGGACATTCTATTCTGATAGAGCTAGCCGTGACACACTGCATTCATCCTCTTGTTGTCTATGAGGGCTAATTTCTCATAGCGGTTCCTTATCCATTCTGCATCGCTGAGTTCGGCTTCTTGTATGATTCTTAAAGAAGGAATTTTTGCCTCGGTGGGAATGACAACTTCGGTACCATAAACCAGCATATGGGGGGTTGCCCTGGTTGATGTGCGGATGTACGGTATCCCAGTAAGGCGAATGGTAATTTCTTGTGCCATTGCTTATGATTTTCTACCCTTTTTCCTTAGTATCTTCCTGATGTTTTTGTTGGCGACCTCTACGGATCCATTCATTTGAGGCTTGTATGCTGTGGAATTCTTGTGCTTGATTTTGAAAGTTTCACACATGGCTTTCATCAGATCACTATTGAAATTGGCGGCATTGTCAGTGATGATGGACTCTGGAACCCCAAATCAACAAACAATCCGGTCTCTGACAAAATCTGTGACGACTTTCTTGGTTACTACTTTGTAAGATGCAGCTTCAATCCATTTGGTGAAGTAGTCGATGGACACTAAAATGAACCGGTGCCCGTTTGAGGCGGTGGGCTCAATTGGGCTGATGGCATCCATTTCCCAGGCAGCGAAAGGCCAAGGTGAGCTTGTTTCATTAAGCTTGTTTGGCGGCACCCATATCATGTCTGCATGTATCTAGCATTGGTAGCATTTTTAAACGTACCGTATGCACTCTGTTTACATAGTCATCCAAACTTATCCGGCCCTGAGTATCTTCTTGGCCAAGATAAATCCGTTCATATGTGGGCCGCAGGTTCCTACATGTATTTCCTCGAGCAATTTGGAAGCCCCTTTTGCATCAACACACCTTAACAGTCCCAAATCGGGAGTTCTCCTGTATAGCGTTCCTCCACTTTGGAAGAAATGATTGGACAATCTCCGATGGGTGCGGTTCTGAGTATGGTTTGCATGTTCCGGATATTCTCCTTTTGTCAAATATTCTTTGATGTCGTGGAACCAAGGGTTTCTGTCCGTTTCTTCTTCAACATGAACTCAGTATGCCGACTGATTATGGATCCTCAGTGGAATGGGATCGATGAAATTCTTGTCTGGATGTTGTATCATTGATGACAAGGTGGCCAATGCGTCTGCGAATTCATTCTGAATTCTGGGGACATGCCGTAATTCTATATTTGTGAATCGCATCTTCATTTCTTGTACATGATGCAAATATAGCAGTATTTTGGAATTCTTGGTAGCCCATTCTCCTTGTACTTGATGTACCAGCATGTTTGGATCGCCGATTACCAGTAGTTCCTGAATATTCATATCAACAAACATGTTGAGCCCTAATATGAAGGCTTCATATTCCGCCATGTTGTTAGTGCATGGGAATATGAGTTTTGCAGACACCGGATAATGCTGACCGATTTCTGATACCAAGATGGCTCCGATACGCACTCCTTTAAAATTTGTTGCTCCGTCGAAAAACATCCTCCAACCGTCGTAGGCTTCAACCATATCTTCTCCTATGAATGATACCTCCTCATCAGGGAAATACATTTTTAGGGATTCGTATTCTCCTCCTACAGGATTTTCAGCAAGATGATCTGCTAATGCTTGTCCCTTGACTGCTTTCTAAGTTACATAGATAGTGTCGAACTCACTCAGCAAGATTTGCCACTTGGCCAGCTTACCAGTAGGCATGTTTCTAAAAGATGTACTTCAGGGGATCCATCCTTGATATGAGATATGTAGTATAGGCACAGACGTAGTGCCTCAATTTCTAGGCTATCCAGGTCAAAGCACAACATGTGCGTTCCAACAAAGAATACCGTGCTTTATAAGGAGTGAACTTCTTGCTTAAGTAGTATATGTCCTGCTCTTTTCTTCCCATTTCGTCATGTTGTCCCAGAACACAATCGAAGGCTTCATCTAACACTGCAAGGTAGAGTAGTAGTGGTTTACCAGGCTCTGGCGGGACTAAGACTGGTGGTTTAGACAAGTATTCCTTGATTTTGTCAAAAGCCTTTTGACAATATTCGGTCCAACTGGTTGCGACATCCTTCTTCAGCATTTTGAAAATTGGCTCACATATTACTGTGGATTGTTCTATGAAATGGATGATATAATTGAGACGTCCCAAGAAACTCATCACATCCTTCTTGATTTTTGGTGGTGGTAATTCCTGGATGGCTTTAACCTTTGACAGGTTGACGATGAATCCTAACAATTTTCCGGTAGGAACCCCGAATGCACACTTTGCGGGGTTTAACTTTACGTCAAAGAATTTCCTCAAATCTGCTATGTGATCTGTATCCCTCTTGGATTTGATGATGACATTGTCAACATATACCTCTATTTATTTATGTATCATATCATGGAAGATCGTTGCCATAGACCTCATGTAGGTGGCCCCAGCATTCTTTAGACCAAATGGCATCATTTTGTAGCAGTACACTCCCCATGGTGTAATGAAGACTATTTTCTCGGCATCTTCTTCTTCCATCCAGATCTGATGGTAACCCGCGAAGCAATCTACAAAGGACTGGAGTTCATGCTTAGAACAATTGTCAATCAGAATGTGTATGTTTGGTAGCGGAAAATCATCCTTAGGACTTGCTCTGTTTAGATCCTGATAATCAACACAGACTCTGACTTTCCCATCTTTCTTTGGAGCTGGTACAATATTGGCCAACCAAGTTGGGTACTCAACTACTCTGAGGACCTTGGCTTTGATCTGCTTATTGACTTCCTCCTTGATTTTCAGGCTCATGTCTAGCTTGAATTTCCTGAGTTTTTGCTTCATTGGCGGACACATTGGATTTGTGGGTAACTTGTGAGCCAGTAAGGATGTGCTCAACCCTGTCATATCGTCGTATGACCATGCAAAGATATTCTCATATTCTTTCAGTAACCGAGTGTATTCTTCTTTCTGACGGTGACAAATCAATGCTTATGCGGTTTCCTTGACGGTTTTGGAATCTCCCAAGTTGACTGTCTCGGTCTCGTCCAAGTTGGACTTGGAATTGTTCTCAAAGTTCTCCACTTCTCTGATAATTTCCTCAGGTATTACATCCTCATGTTCTATTTCTTTCGAGTCACTGTCCTTCTGTTGTATTGTCTCATTACATGTCACAATCGTTGGTTCATCAAGGTAGGAAATATTAATGTTATAGGGATGAAGATATGAAAGAAAATAGTAATAATAAACATCAATCCATTAAGCGTTAAAAAAAATGATTTCAAATAATGTTTTTTGGAATGGAACACTGAAAGTAAAATATTATTTAAAACAAAATGCCAAAGAGGAAATCATTTTCAAAAGTAAACAATGCTATCAGCCTCACTACCCCGGAACTCGTCGGGCCTTTGATGGTCTAACAGTCCAGTTCTTGAGGAATTCTCCTCTCTCCACAATCCATATCATCGTCTTCCAAGAACAAATTCCTCAATGCTGTCAAGGCTTCTTCTCTTTTTGATCCCCATACTGTATCGGCCTGATGGAAGGTCTGATTCAGGTGCGGCACGGGTTTCTCAAGAGGATGGTATGGACCATGCCATTGTGGCGACCAATTCCGATATTCCTGCCAGGTATACTGATATCTGAGCCTGAAGGTTATGCTATGGTGCTTCAGTTGTACTGATTTGGAGATATCTTTAAGCTTTTTACCAAGCCCCTTACCAGGTTCATACCCTGCCCATGCCAGTATGCTCTCTATTTTGCTACTCCACTATTTATCCTTCTCAATCGCGTTAACACGCTCGATGCGATGGTAGGTTTCTCCGCCTAACTTCCTTCTGTTTTCTACCACCAGAACAGTCTGACTAGTGTAAATGGGGTTGCTCCCATCTCCATGGATGATCACTTCTTGATGGTTCTATTCAAATTTTACCGCTTGGTGCAAAGTGGATGCGACAGCTCCAGCGGCATATATCCAAGGCCGTCCCAGCAACAGATTGTAGGAGGCGGATATGTCTAGCACCTAGAATTCAACATCGAACCAGGTAGGACCCATTTTCAAGCATAGGTTAGTTTCTCAAATCGTGGCTCTTTGTGACCCATCGAATGCTTTCACGTTCATAGATACTGCTCGTATTTCATGTAGGCCCTTGCCTAACCTCTTCAGGGTTGTCAGCGGACAAATGTTGAGGCTGAACCCTCTGTCTGTCAGAACTCTGGCAATGAACTTATCTTCACATTGCACTGTGATGTGCATTCCTGTTGTGGCTTAACCCTTTAGGTGGCAATTCGTCTTGATGGAAGGTGATCTTATGGCTTTCCAACACTTGTCCCACCATATTGGCCATTTCTCCGCTAGTAATGTTATTGGGAACATATGCTTCATTCAGTACCTTCATCAGAGCATTCCTGTGTGCTTCAGAATTTTGCAGCAGCGATTGTTGATACCCAATTTTCCCCAAAATATTCTTAATTGTATATGTACCTTCAAAATCATGCATTACTAGCAATTGGTATTTTGCCATAATTTGTCTATGTTTTATTAATTTGTTTAGTATTTTATTTTCAATAAATAATTATAAAATTGTATCACAAATGATTTCAAAAATATTTCTTGATTTAATTATTCCGTGATTAGCCAAATTGGCATCTTTTGGTTATAATTGCAATAACTTTGCAATTATAGCCCAAACATATAATTTCATACTATTTTTTACCAGAAGTTAGTCCTTTGTATTTTAAAATATTAAATAATCATTTTTAACTATTTTCTATGCATGAAATTCATTTTTTATAATTACTAACTATTTTATAAATTATTTTAACTAATTCGAATTGTGTATTTAACAAACATTCCCATTTCATTTCAATTATAACCTATTTAAACCAGCCCAAATTCCTTAACTAAACCATCCCAAACACCTAATTAGACCAGCCCAAATACCCAGGCCCAATCCCTAAATCCTACCAGATCCGATGCTGATTAAATCTTGGTCGTTGATAAATTTGATCAACGGTCCGAATTCGTTCTTTCCTAAATTAACCTAATGACCCCCCCAAACCTCTCATTCACTCCTCACTCACCCGCCGTCACCCCGCTCTTTCTCTCTTAAAACTCCCTCTGCCTAACCCTAACCCCCCTCCGTCAGTTGCTTGCTCGCCGTCAATAATGGTGACTCACCACCACTCCTATTCCTAATGGCTCTCCTATGGCCGGGACTCTTGTTGTCTTGAGGTCCTCAAGGGGGCCAGTGGCCGTTCACTCACCCCTGGGCCTGTTCTCACCATTCTCAGGCCACCATGGCTCGATTGAGTAAGATCGTCCTATTTTATTACTAAATCTATGGCTTCTAAGCTGGAATCTCTCTATCTCTGGGTTATCTCTCTCAAAACCCTAACTTCATCTCTTGGCTCTTTAGATCTGTAACAGATCTGAGTATATTTGAGCTATTTTACTATTTTTCTATGAAAACCTTTCTGATTTTCGAAGCGTCTCTTCATCTTCATAACTAGGGTATCTGAACTTCTCTTCAAAATGATTTTCTCTGATTTTTAAGTGTTATTCTATGATTTTTATTGTGTTTAAACGATTTTCGTAGGTTCTCCCTTAACCTAACTAATTATGTTTAAAAAACCCCTAATTTTCTAGCTTTAGTTTTGGGTTCTGAGTTCATCTTTACTGTCTATTCGCTCGACTTGTCTGTATGTTTGATTCTCTTGGGTTCTACTTCGATTAATTTTTTACCCTAATATGTCCATTAGGGTTTCATATTTTTCGATTCCTTCTGTTTGTGTTTGGGTTTATTTGTTTATTCATGGGAGTCTACACTATTTCCCTTAGCCAGTGCTATTCTTTGATTCTTTGATTCTTTGAATCCCTGATTTCCTGTGTTGATACTCTTTATTGATTTCCGGTTACCTTTTCCTGTTTTTACAACCTGTAAACTATTTTCTTACCTTATTATGTGATTGACTATATTATTAATTTGTTCCTACTGATTGTTTCCTTAATTAGACCTTATGTATCTAGCCCTAATTGCTTACTCTGTACCTACTGTGTTTGAATTATTTCCTTATTTGTTATGCTCCAGCTATACATGATTTCTTTCCTTACTCATTACCTGTTCTTTATCGTTTGAGCTGATTCCCTTAATTAAGGGAAGACTTGGACTAATTTTACTCTAATGGATTTCGAGTTTCATAATCACTGTACAAATTTGATTCTTACCTTATTTTACTTAGCTTTCAAACTACTATATATATTGCTCTCTTCTACTCCCATTAGACAGTCTCATACACACACGAACCCACATTAGTTCACATCTCTCATACACTCAAAAGCTCTTCTGCTTTCTTTGTTACTTGCTATTGTTACTAAATTAGTCGGCTGCAAGCCAAGGCTAATTATTACACTCTCCTATTCTTCACTTTGCGTTTACTCTCTTACTGGTGTGTTCTGATTTTAATTCAATTTCCAAAACCAATGTGTTTCTTCTACTGCTTCAGTTTATCATGTTACTAATCTGTTTTTGTCTATTATTTAGCTTTTCAACATGTGGTAACTTGTTCTACTTAGTATACTAGTTATGTCCTAGCCCCTCTTAGGATGAGCGTGCTTATGAGCCTGTTTATTCCCTTTGTAGTCTGTCTAAATTTGAATCTACTCTGTTTTTGAATGTTTGTTTATTTGTTACCTAGTTTCTGGTATGCACCTGTTTGCAAAACAATCTGTTATCCTTAGTTGTTTGATTCTATGTTTAACTTGGCCTAGTGCCATTATCTTCCTATTAGCAATTTTGGAATCCCTTCCCTATTGTCTGCTATTCCTAAAAACTTTTGTGCTTCTACCTGTTATGTGTTCACTGTACATGCCCTATGTGTCCCTAGTTCCCAACTTCCCTGTGTGAAAGTCTGTTGTTGAGCAATATTGAATCTGATTGTTGTATGGTTGATCTGCTGTTTGTTTGACTACACTGTTCTTGTTCAAACTATTTTCCTATTAAACAACTCCTATTTTTATAAGACTTCTTTATTCAACTAAGTCTTTTTCAAACACTACTTTCCTGTTAAAACCTTTTCAAAACTATGTCAAGCACTCTCACTATACTCTTAGGTCCTTAAGTTCTGCCCCTCCAGTGTATGACTTCTTTGGGATCCCTGTGAGATCCCTCTGAACTCTGATGCACTGGAGCTGGCTCTTCCACACTGCACTTACTCAGTTCTGGTTATGAAATCTGGGTGTGAGCACTGCCCGGGATCCTTGAGGTCCTTAGGGAACTCTGACACACCCGGACATGAGAAAGACTATGACTTTGGCATTTGAGGCTATGGAAAGTTTGGTGCATTTGGGCCTACTTCAGGATCCCTATAGTTTAACTTTTTCTTTTCTATCTATTTATGTAATTCATTCAGCTGTTGGTTTGTAATAATTATTGTAAACAGATATTGAGGTTGTCTAGTGAAATGGGGAGGGTAGTTATATATTCTATCATCGGGTAGAAATTATGCTTTAGGCTTTTACATTCCTTATATCTGCATTAAATCCATGCTTAGGATCAACATATTCATTCAAACCATGCCAAACATGCATTAGATATCATGTCTTTAAGGCTTTCATGTTTACTGCGTTAATGTACATCATGTCCTTAATGCATGTGTATGCTTACCGCTTAGAAATCCTGCTCTTAGGATAATTAACGTAAACTGTTGCTACATGTGCCTTCATAAATCATGCTTAACAACTCTGTAATTCTCTGTGCATTTTAGAAATCATGCTTTAGGAATTCTGCACATCCCGAAATCATGGCTTAACCATTCTGCATTTTATATGTGCATATTAGATACCATGCTCTAAGATTTCGTTTGTATTTGCTTAGCCACGCCCAGTTTAAACTACTGATTCATGAAAAGAGGAATAAAACAATCTCGCATATGATTATCCTGCTTTAAATAAAACTGGTAACAATCCCTGCATTTTCGTAACATCTAGAACAACATGCTTTTAGGCAAAAATAACTTCTGAACTGTCTAAAGGTTAACATGCTTAAAAAATCAGTAGGCAAACTGATTAGGCCCCTGCTTCCGAATTTATGAAATAAAGCTGCATATTTTTGTGCATTGATATTCACTTAGATATCTTGTCTAATAAAACTGCCTCTTGTTTGTGTTTGAGACATGTTGATTATGTGCATTACTTGTGGAGGTAAATCTGGGCCTCATAGTTGCGTTCCTGCATTTATCTGATTAGTCCTATTTGTTCTTGCCTGTCGCTTAGAATTTTATCTTTTTAAAAACCTTAGGGAATCTAGAGGTCCTAATTCCTACAGGACCACAAGGAGGGGACAAATAACAACACGCATAGAGATCGCTAAATAAACTCGCTTAATAACCGCTAAGGGGTGGGGTAAAGGGTAGATATGGATATGATGACCAGTGCGCTAATGCCATGTGTAGCCCCTCATTGAGGAGTGATTACCGGGCATTGCATTGATGTGATCCTATAGGATAAACAACTTAGGACTCACTTATCCCCTACATATGTGTGCTTAGACCATAAATCTTTCAAAACTTTATTACATATGTGTGCTTAGACTGCGAATCTTTTTCAAAACCATTACTTGTTTCCATGTGTATACTTTGACTGCCTATTTGCTACTTGCTTGAATTCACAAAGCTTGTTTGGACGAGAACCACAGTTGTAGACTTTGAGGGGTGCCTAACACCTCCCCCTTGGAGTAATTTCAAGCCCTTACCCAATCTCTGGTTATTCAATTAGTGTTATTGTGACCCTTAATAGGTGCCCTAACGCACCTTAATTCGTTAGGTGGAGACTCTTCAAATCCTTCACATCCCTTATCCCAAAAGGAAATGAGTTGTCCCAATAATGTCAAAATCCCTGACCGATCCATAAGGAGAGGAAAGAGAGGGCACGACAAAATGGCGACTCTGCTGGGGAAGTCTAGGCTTTTACTATTACAAACCATTTTTTTTGTGAATTCATCTAAGTATGCATGGTTTTTTTAAACACCCGCACCTTTTCCCTTTTCCCTTTCCCAAGTATTTATTCTTTTAAATGAAACTGAAATGTTTCTTTTTTTTTCTTCCTTTGTAACTGCTTTTCAATCATAACTATTGTATTTATCGCTTTCATAATGTGCAAATACGTGACAACATGTTTATTTCTTATTGCTGCATAATCATGCTCAACATCATATTCCACTCGTGCCTATACAAATCCTATAGCAACGCTTGATGAGTGGTTGCGCTCTTCCATTTTATATCACCCCCTAAATTCAGAAAGGCTTATTTGCAGTAAAACTAGTCGATCAGCGGTGCAGTCGACGGTTCCATGCCTTTTCTCCTCAAGTTATCCGCTTGAGGGTACCAGTATAGACCCTCATAGTAACCTTACTCTGATTATAACTGTACATGCATCACGGTCAAACCTAGTCGGGTTAATATGTTGTCCACATAATAACCTTTAGGAAAAGCCTTGTCCAAAAGTCCACTGGGGTTTCCATAATCCCAACGGAAGCAACCACGATCTGCATTAATTTGGAGAAATAAGTGCCAATATGCTAATCACTGATGTATAAGTAGCTGAATCGAAAGGGGAAATGGTATAACCTTATCTATTTTGCAGAAAATGAGGCACGAAGTCCCCAGGTTCGGCATGGTCCAAAGAATACCACCATTGTTGCTGGATTCGTGGGGAGACCTTTCGCCAAGTGACAAAGACCATGTGAAGAGGGTCCTCGGAAACGTACCCTCTTTACTGGATTTCCAACCGAACAATATGCTGATCGAAGCAGCCACTATATTCTGGGACAGAGAAAGGCCTGTGTTCCATTTTGGAAACATAGAAATGACCCCCCTCTTGGAAGAGATAGGAGGCTTCGTGGGATTATCTTGGGACAGTCCAAGTTTGTTGGTGCTGGAAAACCGTGTCGCTAGGGGGTTCCTGAAAAGGATGGGTTTGAAAAAGAACGAGGATTTAGAGTGCCTGACAGAGTCCTACATACTTTTGACTGTCTCTATGAACGATACGGCCATAGCAAATCCTATCGTATCTTCCACGATGAATTATCTATTACTTCCTTGGGTCATATTCACCGCAAGGTTTTTGTGTTCGTTCTTTGCTTCCTGGGTATGAGTGTATTTCCAAGCAAAGGAGACAGGATTCACACTAGACTGGCTATGGTATCCAAAACCTTAATGGAAGGGATCGAGGGGCAAACATATGCCATTATCCCTATGATCATAGAAGACATATACCGAGCCTTGGACCGCTGCCAGAAGAGGTTCAAACATTTTGACGGTTGTAATCTGCTACTACAGGTTTGGTTATTGGAGCATCTCCAAAGGGGTCAATGTCATCAAGAGTTTCCACGAAGGGCGTGGAATGATCATATAGCCTTCTATCACCCTAAGAGAATGACCTACATCCCAGACAGTTTTGCTCAACCGAAAAATGCTACAGAATGGGCGCAGTTTTTTGAAAATTTGACCGAGGACCAGGTTCAATGGATGTTCGAATGGTTCCCAACCAGTGAGTTCATCATCAAATCGAGGGACGCTCCGCACCTGGTGTTGATCAGTTTAAGGGGCATATACCCTTATGTTCCCATCAGGGTTATGAGATAGGCAGGCAGGAAGCAAGTCATACCGTGAGTTTCTAAAATGAGTCATTACAGGACAGATTTTCAGGAGGACGCCATCCCGTACAAACGTGAAACTCAGCATATGTGGCATCTAAAGGTTATTATAGAAAAGGACACCATCGAGCCAGACAGGTACCACGCAGGGCATGTACACTTTTACCTATCATGGTTGGAAGACAACATATGAGGGATAGTTGATCCGGGAATCAGTGGGGGAAACAGGGTCATAGACGAAGTTGCTGAGGCCCAAGTGAAATACAATAAATACGCAAAAGGGTTCGTGAGTCTGAGGCTGAGCATCTGGAGCAACACAAGACTGATATGGAACTGATCAATGAGTGGAGATAAAGGGCTATAAAATCTAAGGAAAGGTTGGAATATTTGGAGCAGGGTCTGATGGAGCTAGAGGCGAAGACGAGGAAAAGAGTCGCCGACTGCCAGAATGCTGAGGGAAGCGAAGGAGGGAATCTAGCAAGAGTATACCTGCTGTTGGGCATGTACGACCTGAGGAACCTGATCGACAGAGCCAAGAAGATCAAGCTTGGGGAAGGTCCTTCTAGGACCAAGTATATTAGATTTACCTGCTTTTTCAAATCTAATAAGGCCAAGTGCCATTAGTGACTTATCTTATTTAGTGTCGTTTTAGATTTATCTACTTCTCCAAATCAACTTGTCTCTAGGCCTACCTCGGGCACAACGAGGCTCCCAAATTAGGACACGTTTTTATATTCCTGCAATGTGTGTTTAAATACTGCAATATTTTCTCATGATCCTCACTGACTTGGTTACCTTTTGTTTTGCTTTTTTTTATTTTTATTATTCCCCTCCCCAAAGGTTGGTTCATGCATTTGGAATCATCATCATATCACACAAGATCCAGGGGCCCTCCACCTTCTCCTCCTCCTAGTCCACCTAAAGGCAAAGGCAAAGTCAAAATGGAAGATTTGAGCAATATCAGAAAGGAAACCACAATGACAGCTGAACGAACAGAAGCTCCTGACAATCAAGGTACTCAGGTTCGGAATGATACTATGTCACAACTCGAGCAAAGGTTGTTGAAACTCCAAGGGGAGCTTGAACATGTGCGAAACTTGGCGAATCTGTCCTTCTCACTTAGTGTTCCAGATGTCAATCATCCGAACACCCAAAACCCCGTACCTCCTCAGAATACCCCAAACAAATAGAACTCTCCCACCACTCACCACCATACAACTCCACTGAAAAATCAAACTATTCCACCACAATGCAACACTTGCCACACTCCGAGAAACACTCAACTGATCATCCCTGAACCACAAAACTCCACAAATGACCACCTCTATGCTCAGGTGCCAGGCCATCATAACAACCCCATATACGTGGAGACTCTACCTCACTCCACCCAACCCATTTCTTACACACCTGAATCCAGTGAGAATGATATGCTCATTAAGAACTTGGCCGAAGAACTCAAGAGACTGACTAGCCGAGTCTAGGGCGTCGAAGGAAGTAAAATAGTTGAGGGATTGAACTATGAATATCTCTGCATACAACCTGATGTTGAACTACCAGAGGGTTAAAAACCTCCTAAGTTCGATATATTTGAAGGTACAGGTGATCCCAGGGTCCATCTGAGAACCTATTGTGATAAATTGGTTGGAGTAGGAAGAGACTAGAAGATTCACATGAAATTGTTTATGAGAAGCCTCACCGGAGATGCTTTGTCTTGGTACATCAGCCAAGACCCTAAGAAGTGGTCCAACTAGGTAGGCATGGCCTCAGATTTCATGGATCGGTTTAGGTTCAACACGGAGAATGCTCCAGACGTATTTTATATCCAGATTCTCAAGAAGAAGCCCACCGAAACTTTTTGCGATTATTCCACTCGCTGGAGATCTGAAGCAGCCAAGGTCAGGCCTGCCCTAGATGAAGAACAAATGAACAAATTCTTCGTCTGGGCACAGGACCCACAGTATTATGAGAGGCTGATGGTAGTTGAGAACCACAAATTCTCTGACATCATCAAGCTAGGTGAGATAATTGAAAAAGGGATTAAGAGCGGAATGGTTACTAATTTCGAAGCACTACAAGACACCAACAAAGCCTTGCAGTCTGGTGGTATATCCAAGAAGAAAGATACATGGACGGTAGTGGTTGCACAGGGACCCAAATCCCCGTTGGTGTACCGAACTTCCCCACTGACATACCAAGAACCCCCACCTACATATCATCCATCACCTCTGGCAACATATCAATTGTCACCCCTACCTTCTTATCAACCCACATCTCCCAGATATTCCTAACCAGCCATTGTTTATCATACATACATCTCAACCCTCTCACTTCCAATCACCCCCGGCTCGCCAAAATTTTCCAAGACCTCGACCCAACTTTGACCGCAGGCTGCCCAAGCAATATACTGCTATTTGCTGAACCTATTAACCAGTTGTACGAAAGATTAAAAGCTGTTGGTTATGTTACTCCTATCCCTGTTGTAACCCCTGAAATCCATCCCAATGAGTCAATCCAAATAAAACCTGTGCATACAATTCCGACATAAAGGGGCATACAATTGATGAATGTTGTTCACTGAAGGATAAAATCCAGTCCCTGATTGATAATAAGGTCATCCAAGCAAAGGAAGCTACTCCCAATGTCCGCAATTATAGCCCAAATATATAATTTCGTACTATTTTTTACCAGAAGTTAGTCCTTTGTATTTTAAAATACTAAATAATCATTTTTAACTATTTTCTATGCATGAAATTCATTTTTTATAATTACTAGCTATTATATTAATTATTTTAACTAATTCGAATTGGGTATTTAAAAAATAGCCCCATTTCATTTCAATTATAACCTATTTAAACCAGCCCAAATTCCTTAACTAAACCAACCCAAACACCTAATTAGACCAGCCCAAATACCCAGGCCCAATCCCTAAATCCTACCCGACCCAATGCTGATTAAATCTTGGTCGTTGATCAATTTTGATCAACGGCCCGAATTCGTTCTTTCCTAAATTAACCTAATGAACCCCCCAAACCTTTCATTCTTTCCTCACCCACCCGCCGTCACCCCTCTCCTTCTCTCTCAAAACTCCCTCTGCCTAACCCTAACCCCCTCTGCCGGTTGCTTACTCGCCGTTAATAATGGTGGCTCACCACCACTCCTATCCCTAATGGCTCTCCTATGGCCGTGACTCTTGCTGTCTTGAGGTCCTCTAGGGCACCAGTGGCCATTCACTCACCCCTGGGCCTGTCCTCACCATTCTCAGGCCACCATGGCTCGATTGAGTAAGATCGTCCTATTTTATTACTAAATCTATGGCTTCTAAGCCGAAATTTCTCTATCTCTGGGTTATCTCTCTCAAAAACCTAACTTCATCTCTTGGCTCTTTAGTTCTATAACAGATCTAAGTATATTTGAGCTATTTTACTGTTTTTCTATGAAAACCTTTCTGATTTTCAAAGCGTCTCTTCATCTTCATAACTAGGGTTTCTGAACTTCTCTTCAAAACGATTTTCTCTGATTTTTAAGTGTTATTCTATGATTTTTATTATGTTTAAACGATTTTAATTTAGGTTATCCCTTAACCTAACTAATTATGTTAAAAACCCTAATTTTTTAGCTTTAGTTTTGGGTTCTGAGTTTATCTTTACTGCCTATTCGATCGACTTATCTGTATGTTTGATTCTCTTGGGTTCTTCTTCGATTAACTTTTTACCCTAATATGTCCATTAGGGTTTCATATTTTTCGATTCCTTAATTAGACCTTATGTATCTAGTCCTAATTGCTTACTCTGTACCTACTTTGTTTGAACTATTTCCTTATTTTTTATGCTCCAACTATACATTATTTCTTTCCTTACTCGTTACCTGTTCTTTACCGTTTGAACTGATTCCCTTAATTAAGGGAAGACTTGGACTAATTTTACTCTAATTGATTCTGAGTTCCATAATCACGATACAAGTTTGATTCTTACCTTATTTTACTTAGCTTTCAAACTACTATCTATATTGCTCTCTTCTACTCTCATTAGACAGTCTCATACACACACGAACCCACATTAGTTCACATCTCTCATACACTCAAAACCTCTTCTGCTTTCTTTGTTACTTGCTATTGTTACTAAATTAGCCGGCTGCAAGCTAAGGCTAATTATTACACTCTTCTATTCTTCACTTTGTGTTTACTCTCTTACTAGTATGTTCTGATTTCAATTCAAGTTCCAAAACCAATACGTTTCTTCTACTGCTTGAGTTTATCATGTTACTAATATGTTTCTGTCTATTGTTTAGGTTTTCAACATGTGGTTAACTTGTTCTACTTAGTATACTAGTTATGTCCTAACCCCTCCTAGGATTAGCGTGTTTATGCGCCTGTTTATTCCCTTTGTAGTCTGTCTAAATTTGACTCTACTCTGTTTTTGAATGTTTGTTTATTTTTTACCTAGTTTCTGGTATGCACCTGTTTGCAAAACAATCTGTTACCCTTAGTTGTTTGATTCTATGTTTAACTTGTCCTATTACCATTATGTTCCAATTAGCAATTTTGGAATCCCTTCCCTATTGTCTGCTATTCCTAAAAACTTTTGTGCTTCTTTCTGTTATGTGTTCACTGTACATGCCCTATGTGTCCCAGGTACCCAACTTCCCTGTGTGAAAGTCTGTTGTTGAGCAATGTTGAATCTGATTGATGTATGGTTGATCTGCTGTTTGTTTGACTACACTGTTCTTGTTCAAACTATTTTACTATTAAACAACTCCTATTTTTGTAAGACTTCTTCATTCAACTGAGTCTTTTTCAAACACTGGTTTCCTTTTAAAACCTTTTCAAAACTATGTCAAGCACTCTCACTCTAATCTTAGGTCCTTAAGTTCTGCCCCTCCAGTGTGTGACTGCTTTGGGATCCCTGTGAGATCCCTCTAAACTCTGATGCACTGGAGCTAGCTCTTCCACACTGCACTTACTCAGTTCTGGTTATGAAACCTGGGTGTGAGCACTGCTCGGGATCCTTGAGGTCCTTAGGGAACTCTGACACACCCGGACATGAGAAAGGCTATGACTTTGACATTTGAGGCTATGGAGAGTTTGGTATATTTGGGCCTACTTCAGGCTCCCTATAGTTTAACTTCTTCTTTTCTATCTATTTATGTAATTCATTCAGCTGTTGGTTTGTAATAATTATTGTAAACATATATTGAGGTTGGCTAGTGAAATGGGGAGGGTAGTTATATATTCTATCATTGGGTATAAATTATGCATTAGGCTTTTACATTCCCTATATATGCATTAGAATCCATGCTTAGGAACAACATATTCATTCAAACCATGCCATACATGCATTAGATATCATGTCTTTAAGGCTTTCATGTGTACTGCTTTAATGTACAAAATGTCCTTATGCATGCGTATGCTTACCACTTAGAAATCCTGCTCTTAGGATAATTAACGTAAATTGTTGCTACGTGTGCCTTCATAAATCGTGCTTAAAAACTCTGTAATTCTATGTGCATTTTAGAAATCATGCTTTAGGAATTATGCACATCCCAAAATCATGGATTAACCATTCTGCATTTTATATGTGCATACTAGATACCATGCTCTAGGATTTCGTTCGTATTTGCTTAGCCATGCCTAGTTTAAACTACTGATTCATGAAAAGAGGAATAAAACAATCTCGCATATGATTATCTTGTTTTAGATAAAACTGGTAACAATCCCTGAATTTTCGTAACACCTAGAACAACATGCTTTTAGGCAAAAATAACTTCTGAACTGTCTAAAGGTTAACATGCTTAAAAAATCAGTAGGCAAACTGATTAGGCCCCTGCTTCTGAGTTTATGAAATAAAGCTGCATATTTCTGTGCATTGATATTCACTTAGATATCCTGTCTTACGATCCTGTCTAATAAAATTACCTCTTGTTTGTGTTTGAGACATGTTGATTATGTGCATTACTTGTGGAGGTAAATCTGGGCCTCATAGTTGTGTTCCTGCATTTATCTGTTTAGTCCTATTTGTTCTTGCCTGTCGCTTAGAATTTTATGTTTTTAAAACCTTAGGGGTTTTGTCTAGAAATGCCTATATCTAGAGGTCCTAAATTCCTCCAGGACCACAAGGAGGGGATGGGTAACAGCATGCATAGAGATCGCTAAATAAACTCGCTTAATAACCGCTAAGGGGTGGGGTAAAAGGTAGATATGGATATGATGACCGGTGCGCTAATGCCACGTGTAGCCCCTCACTGATGAGTGATTACCGAGCATTACATTGATGTGATCCTATGGGATAAACAACTTAGGACTCCCCTATCCCCTACATATGTGTGCTTAGACCATAAATATTTCAAAACTTTATTACATATGTATGCTTAGACTGCGAATCTTTTTCAAAACCATTACTTGTTTCCATGTATACTTTGACTGCCTATTTGCTACTTTCTTGAATTCACAAATCTTGTTTTGCCGGGAGCCACAGTTGTGGACTTTGAGGGGTGCCTAACACCTTCCCCTTGGAGTAATTTCAAGCCCTTACCCAATCTCTGGTTATTCAATTAGTGTTATTGTGACCCTTAATAGGTGCCCTAACGCACCTTAATTCGTTAGGTGGCGACTATTCAAATCCTTCACATCCCTTATCCCAAAAGGAAATGAGTTGTCCCAATAATGTCAAAACCCCTGACCAATCCGAAAGGAGAGGAAATAGGGGGGGGGGGGGCGACAACGATAAGATGGATATCTAGGCAAGAGTCTTATTCAGATGATCAACAACAGAACACTCCCTTGCTTGTACTTTCCTCCAAAGGTCGTCCGAACCAGTTTTAATGACGGGTTGTTTGTTAGACGCTTGTTTACTGGTCTCTCCCAAATGCTCAGGTGTGTAAATTCTTCATGTTCTGGTCATTCCTTGTGCAGCACCAGACTCTTCCATCTTTACTTTCCCTTTTCTCCTAGCTTCGACAATATAAACCCAAGGTACAATGTTGGAACTGAAGGGTGGTGTGGGTGCCACCGTAACGGTGAAAGGGGTGGATACTTCTACCTCAAACGGAGCAGGTGTATCTGCATGTGGTGTCACTTCTATTTCAAAATGAGACGATGTGGCTACCTCAACTTTGACTGGCGGATGTACCTGTACCACAATGGAATTGAGCGTGACTGCCGACTTCTTAGGATCATCACCTTCCCTAATAAGTCCGATTGATCCCTCAGGATCCCATTCTTCATCGATTTATATTACATCGATTCCTTCACCCAAATGATCTGGGAGGGGGTTGTTGCGGACATTGGCAATGGTTTCTTTCGCCTGTATGACCTTGGTATCAATTAGTGTTTGGATCTTGTCTTTCAGGGTGCGACATTCCTCAATAGTATGTCCCTTCATATCGGAATGGTACGCACACGTCTTGTTTGGGTTGACCCATTGTGATGAGTTTTCCATAGCCACAACGGGAATAAGGGTGACATATCCAGCAACTTTTAATCTTTTATACAATTGGTCAATGGGTTCCACAATGGGGGTGTATTGTCTGGGTGGTTTGCGATCAAAATTAGGCCTGGGTTTTTGGTAATTTGGACGAGCTGGAGATGAATAATAATAGGCTGGTTGGGTATTATAGGTGTGGTAGGCGGTAACGGATTAAGGATATCTGGGAGGTGAAGGTGGTATGTGGGTGAAGGTGTCTGGTACACAAATGGAGATTTCGGACCTTGGGCAACCATTACTGTTCCCACTCCTTTCTTCTTTGATATGCCACCTGATTGTAGTGCTTTATTCGTGGCCTGCAGTGCCTCAAAATTTGTCACCATTCCACTTTTGATACCTTCCTCGATCCTTTCTCTGAGCTTGATGATATCAGAGACTTGTGATTCTCGATTACTGTTAACCTTTCGTAGTATTGTGGATCCTGAGACCTGACAAAGAACTTGTTCATTTTCACTTCATCTAATGTTAGCCTGACCTTCGCTGCTTTTGACCTCCATCGAATAGCGTACTCGCGGAAAGTCTCAGTGGGCTTCTTCTTGAGATTCTGGATATAGAAGATGTCTGGTGCATTTTTCGTGTTAAATCTGAATCTATCCATGAAATATGATGCCATGCTTACCCAATTGGCTCATTTCCAGTGAGGCTCTAGTGAATAGCTTCATGCGAATCTTTTCGTCCTTTCCAACCCCTACGAGCTTGTCATAGTAAGTTCTCAAATGAACCTTTGGGTCACTCGTTCCATCGAACATCTCGAACTTGGGAGGTTTGTAACCCTCCGGCAGTTCTACATCTGTTGAATACACAAATCCTCGTAATTCAGACCTTCGATTCCGTTGCCTCCTTTAACACCCTGAACTCGGCTTGTGAGTTTCTTGAGCTCCTCTTCCATGTTCTTAATGAGAAGGTCCTTCTCGGCGGATTCTGGTGTATATGAGATCGGTTGAGTAGAGTGGGGTAAGGTTTCCACGTATATGGGTTTGTTTTGGTGAAGGCCATGAGTTTGGGTATAATGGTGATCATTGGTTGAATTTTGGGGATCGAGGATAGGCTGTGGGGTATTCTGAGGAGTTTGGTAAGTGGTTTGCGGATATTGAGTCGAGAGATGCTGATGTTGAGGAGGTGTAGGTATGGGTAAAGTATTTTGAGGAGGGGTTGTATATTGGTGGGGTGCAAGAGGATTTTGTGGGCGTTGGTTGGGTGTATTATGAGGAGGTGTTGGGTTTTGGGTATTTGGATGGTTGATATCTGGGACGTTTAGTGTGAGGGAGAGGTTTGCCAAATTACGGACCTGCTCAAGCTCACCCTATAGTTCAAGTATTTTCTTTTCAAGCCGTAAAACCAAGTCATTTGGTGCCGGAGTACTCCGACCATCAGAAGTTTCCACATTCTCAGCATGTGCGGTGTTGTCGCCACTCATATTATCCATCTTAGCTTTCCCTTTGCCTTTTGATGCACTTGGAAGAGGTGGAGGGCCTCTGGATCTGGTGTGATATGCTGATGGTGCCAGTATGCGCGAACCAACCTTAGGGGATGGGGATAATCAAAAAGAAAGAAAAACAAAAGTTAACCAAGTTAGTGAGAGTTCTGAAAAATGTTTGCAGTATTTAAACACATATTGCAGGAATGTAAATTCGCGTCATAATTTGGGAGCCTCATTGTTCCCGAGGTAGGCCTAGAGACAAGTAGATTTGGAGAATTGTAATGCCAATAATTGCCTTATTTCATTAATGTGATAAATAAGATGAATCTAAAACGACAATAAGGTAAGTCACTAATGGCACTTGGCCTTATTACATTCGAAAAGAAAAAATGAATAAGCCTAATCTACTTGGTCCCAGAAGGACCTTCTCCAGGCCTGGTTCTCTTGGCTCCATCGATCAGTTTCCCCAGGTCGCGCATGTCCAGCAACAGGTATGCCCTGGCGAGATGTCCTCCTTCGATACCTTCAACATTCTGTCAGTCTATGACTCTTTTCCTCATCTTCCCTTCCAACTCCATCAGACCCTGCTCCAGATATTCTAGCCTTTCATTCGATCTGGTAGTCATTTCCCTCCATTCATTGATTAATTCCATATCAGTCTTGTGTTGTTCCGGATGATCAGCCTCGAACTCGCGAATCCTTTTGCGCAGTCTGTTATACTTCGCTTGTGCTTCAGCATCCTCATCTACGACTCTGTTCCCTCGACCGACCCCTGGCTCGACTATTCCTGCTATGTAATCCTCCAACCATGATGGGTAAAAGTACACATGCCCTGCGTGATATCGATCCGGCTCGATGGTGTCCTTTCCACAATAATCTTCAAGTGCCACATATGTTGAGCTTCACATTTATATGGGATGTCTTCATCTTGGAAATCCGCCCTATAGTGACTCATTTTGGAAACTCGTGGTATAATCTGTTTTCCACCAGCTTGTCTCATGACCCTAATAGGAACATAGGGGTGTATACCCCTTAACCCGATCAATACCAAGTGTGGAGCGTCCCTAGATCGATGATAAACTCATTGGTGGGGAACCACTCGAACATCCAATGAACCTGGTCCTCAGTCAAGTTGTCGAAAAATTGCACCCATTCTATAGAATTCTCTGGTTGAGAAAACCTATCTAGGATAAGGTCATTCTCTTGGGGTGATGAAAGTCTATGTGATCGTTCCACGGTCTTCGGGGGAACCCTTGGCGGTATTGACCCCTCTGGAAATGTTCTAGCAGCTAAATTTGTAGCAGCAAATTACAACCCTCGAAGTGTATCCAAGGCCCGATATATGTCTGCTATAATCATAGAGACAATAGTATATGTTTGTCCCTCGATTACCCCCATTAAAACTTTGATTACCATGGCCAGTCTGGTGTGAACTCTGTCCTTTTTGATTGGAAACACTATCATACCCAAGAAGCAGACGATAAACACGAAAACCCTGCGATGAATCCAACCTGGGGAAGTGATAGAGAACTCGTCATGGAAGATACAGTAGGATTTGTTGTGACCGTATCACTCATAAAGGAAGTCAAACGGTACATAGGACTTCTTCAGACACACTAGGTTGTCATTCTTTTTCAAACCCATCATTTTCAAAAACCCTCTGGGAGTGCGATTTTCTGGCACCAATAAACCGGGATTGTCCCAAGGTAGTCCAGCGAATTCCCCTATTTCCTCCAAAAGAGGGGTCATTTCTATGTTGCCAAAACGGAATATGGCCCTTTCTCCTTCCCAGAACATAATAGCAGCTTCGATCAACATGTTGTTTGGTTGGATATCTAATAAGGAAGTTAGGTTTCCAAGGACTCTTTTCACATGGTTTTTATCACTTGACGGAAGATCTTCCCACCAATCTAGCAACAATGGTGGTATGTTACGGACCATGCCGAACCTGGGGACTTTGTGCCTCATTTTCTACAAAACAAATAGAGTTAGACCCTTTCCCCCTCCAGATTCGACTATTTATACATTAATGATTAGCATATTGACACTTATTTCTCCAAATTAATGCACAAATCGTGGTTGTGTCCATTGGGATTATGGAAACCCCTTGTAAACTTTGGACAAGGCTTTTCTTAAAGGGTTATTATGTGGACAACATATTAACCCAAGCTAGGTTTGACCATGATGCATGTACAGTTGTTATCAGAGTAAGGTTTATATAGAAGTCTAAACTGGTACCCTCAAGCGGAGGACTTGAGGGGGAAAGGCACGGAACCGTCGACTGCACCGTTGATCGACTAGTTTTACCGCAAATAATCCTTTCCAAATTCAAATAGGGTGATATAAGAAGGGCGCAAACACTCATCAAGCGTTACTGTGGTATTAATTACGCACGAGTGGAATATGATGTTGAGCATGATTTATGCAACAGAAAATAGCACGTTGTCACACATTTGCACGATGAAAAATGATAAATACGATATTTAATAATTGTAAAGGCAGTTAAGAAAGAAAACAAAAAGACAAGTCAGTTTCCCTAGTAAAGAGTAATAAAACAAGAAAGAGAAAAATAATAAATAACTGAAGATAGGCAAATAAATTCATATAAAGTGGGGAGGGGAAGGGGTATGCAAGTATTGACGGAATAATAAAAGAATACTTAAAGACTAATTCACAAAAATCAGGTTCGTTATGGTAAGAGCCTAGAAATATCCCCAGCAGAGTCGACATGCTGTCATGCCCCCTTTTTCTCGCGAAACCGTGTTTCGACATTTCTGGGACAACTCCTTATTTTTGGGATTGGGTAAGGAATTGGAAGAATCGACACCTGACGGATTAAGGTACCTTAGGGAACCTAGAGCAATTAACTCATAAACCAGTTTGCATCACCAGAGATCGGGTAAGGGATCAAATTACCTCGAGGGGAAGGTGTTAGGAACCCCTCGAGATCCATAAAGGTGAGTCGCGGCCGAACTTAAATTAAGAGAATTAGTCTAAAAGGGGAGCAAAATAATTTGGACAATACAAGTTACTATAAACGGGATTAAGAAGGGGGGGGGGTCCTAGGTTTTTTAGACTATAGGATCATTCCATGCAATACTTTGTAACTTCCCCAAGTTGGGGTGTTACTAATAGCATTAGGGCACGGGCTATCATCTCCTTACTACCCAATTACTATCTTTCAGTTGTTACCTAAGCGTTCTAGTAGCTTCTAGCTCGTTCCTTATGTGTGCGCTACTCGTCCCTTACCTATGGCCCTAGAGGTATTAGGAACTCTATTTAGGGTGGTTCTAGACTGACCTATATTACTTAAAAAATGAGAAATATAGGCGACAAATAAAATACAAATAGGATTTTCATGTAAAGAAACAAATAAGGGCTCACATTAACCTCCACACATAAGTAACAAATGCACGCAATTGAATCAACATACTTTGTTAAATTTAGAATCCTATAGGCAGGATATCTATATGAGCAGAAACAAAATGTAAAGAAACAGTTTTATTAAAGCGATCATTGAGACCTATTTGTTGGCCTACTAATTTTATTAAGCATGAATTTGGGCACTTCCAGGCAGCAGATTGTCACAATTTTTAGGCCCAGAATCATTAGCAACCCTTACAGATTAGCCCAAGTGATAGCCAGAATTGGTCGAACTTAGAACTGATTAACGAAATCCTATAGGCATGGTTTCTACGAGTTTATTATAGACCTATAACATGGTTTCTAAGTGAACTACTGATTTTAACTCATAAAGACAGGTTTTTATTCCTTTTAAGTCCTATAGGCATGCTTTCTAATTGCAGAATCGATTTAAACCCCTATGGGCATGATTTCTAAGTTGAGACTGATCTTTACTTCCTATAGTCATGATTTCTAATTACCGACTTGATTTAAACTCCTATAGACATGATTTCTAAGTTTGAAAACTGATTTCACCCTATAGGCATGATATCTATTAGTTTATGTCCTATAGGCATGAAAACTAAGTTTGAATTAATCTTTACTTCCTATTGGCATGGTATCTATTAATCGTATGTAGGCAGAATTTTAAGCAAATTGTTAGAAAAAATTATTATTTCAAACAAACAGAATCCTGTAGACATGGTCACTAATGTACGTTGGGATTAAAAAAAGTGTGGATCCTAGGACAGGATCTCTAATGCAGAATTAACGAAAAGGCTTATAAACAGAATCTCTAATATGCAAGTGTAAAAGTACATAACTAAGCAATCAAGAAATTCTTATAGGCAGGATCTCTAAACAAGTAGTAGCAATCACATGACTTGGTCAACATAATTAAACCGATAGGCAGGATTTCTACCCAAGTTTAACAAAAATAGAAGGAAACCCCCCAACTTTCACTAATAAATCCCAAATCTGTTATTACAGAAATTATTACAACCCAGAATGAATAAATTACATAATAGTATCCATTACACTATAGGGAGCCTGCATAGGCCCAATATAAACCTGGGAACCAGGCCTTCCGACAGAACAACTTTGGAGTGTAGTAATGATCTATCCATGGCACATTAAAAGTCAGGCTTCCAGTGTGTCAAAGTTCCCAAGGGCCTCAGGGACCCCGTGCAATGCTCACACTAGAACCACATTCAGAAGGTAACTCATAAAAGATTGGAGAACCAGCCCAATGTATCAGAGTTCAAAGGAGTCTCAAGGACCCTAGGCAGTGCTCACACTGGAGGTGGTTGAGAACCTAAATGACTAAGATTAGGGGTTTTAAAACCAATATATAAAGGGAAAAGGGCAGATTTCAAAATAGTTTATTTCAGAAGAAAGAAAGTTTAGAACACAGAGTTGCAGGCATAACTGCACCAAGAAGCAAACAAGGTTCATGTTCAACACATAGTTCAATCAAGTTGTCATCTGATTAAGCTAAGTATTCATGCTAGTATTTAAAACAGTCATAGCTAAAACACATAAGCAATTAGGCAAAAACATTTGAATTAAACAGACAGGTCATATGAGTTAAGCAACAAACAAGTGATCACATGTTTACAGTACCTTGCAAGAAAACAGACTAAACCTTAATCTTAGGAAAGGATTCATATTATTTGAAATAACTTAGCCTTAGGTTAACAGTATCATCAAATTGTCATAGAAAAGGCAGAATCATGCTAGGGAATTAAAATAGGCTAGTCAAACAAAGCATAAAGAATGGAATTGCAAAGGTTAGGGCATATTAGTTGAGAAGAAAGCAAGTAAAGATGCAATAGCAGTGAAATTCTAGAATAATTTGGCCTTGGCTTTCAATCAAGTAGACAAATAAGGTAATGAGTCACTTTTGCACTAATTAAGGAATCAACTTGAGTCGGATCTTAATCAATTAATAGAACACAACAACATAAAATTAGGCTAGTTATACTTAATTTAGGGAATCAATTAGTAATCAAGTACTAGATCAAATAAGGTAAGAAATGAGGCTAACGGGTAAATTAAACACATAAGGGAATACCAATACTATACAAAAGGAAAGACTGGTTTTGAAACCCTAATTTCAGGGTAGGTAAAAAAGTAGCAATTAAAGCTAGAGTTAAATACAAATAGGCAGAAACAGTAAAAGAAATAATTAAATAATCGGAACCCTAAGAAAATAGACAGAAATACAAAGACATATAGATGGAACTAATTAAACTAAGTAAAATCGGTCAAGAAAGGAAAACCATTAAATTTTGAACCATTTTTGGCAAAATCTGTTCAAATCAAAACCCCAATTCTAGGGGTAGACAAGATCGGTCAGAAATAATAATAGAAAAAAGACTATGATATATAAAGGTAGAGGTACTGAAATTTTAAAGGAGAAATACCAAAGCAAGCATAAAAACCGTTTTAGATCTGGAAGGATTTGAAACCCTAAGTTTAGGGTAAGTAACAGATTCACCCAAAAATGGTCAGATCCGGTAAGAAATAACATTAAAGCGAACCAGAATGAACCAAAAATCTGATTTGAACCAGAGATCCAAAACCCTAACTGGAAGATACGAAAAATATTCGTACTTACAGGTATTGGGATGAACATAGAAGGGAATAATAGAAATATAAGAGATTCTGGCTCAGAGCTGGTTTCTTGAGATACACTTGCCTTTTGAGGCAAATAAGTCAAGTAACATCAAAGACGGGTAGTAACTAAGGAGATAAGGCCAGATAAAGCAAGGAATCGGAGAATGATTCCATTTCTGGTAGGAGAAATGGTGATGGTGGGGCTAGGGTTTGAGGGGGTGAGAGAGAAGAGGAGAGGATCAGAAGACGGCGGGTGGGGAAAAATGAATTAGGGTTTGGGGTAATTGGTACAATCAAGAGGGGTGATTTATTGGGGGTCGTTGATCTTCTGAGATCAACGACCAGGATTAGAGTTTTAGGCGGGAGGGTTTTAATTTGGACGGGTATGGGTCTGGGGTAATTGGGTTAGGGTAATGGGTATTGGGCTGGGTAGGTCCGAAAAAATTCATTAAAAGGGGCTATGTTTTAAATACCCACTTAAATTAATAAAATAATTTATTAAATAATTAATGAACGAAAAAATGTTATTTGTATATGAAAATGATTTAAAATAATTATTTAATATTATAAAAATATAAAAATTTATTTTCCGTGTAAATGAAGTAATTTTGCATATATGTGCTATTATTGCAAAATTATTACAATTATAGCCTAAAAGTACCAATATAATTAGGCATAAAATGATTAGATCTTAATATAAATATAAATGATAAAATTAAGTAATAAAATTATTATAAAATCATTTGTGATGCAATTAGTAATTATTTAGATAATAAAATGCTGGAATAAATTGATTAAAAATCCTTTAAAATTACAGAGAATTATGAAAAAATACTAGTTGATGCTCATGAACTATTTTGAAGGTATGTATGTATTTTTTGAAATATATATGGAAAGAATTGGGTATCAACACTTGACACTTTCAATGTCAGCCGAGAGGTCGAAGCCACGAGCATGCACTTCCTCGAGAGTCTCTCTCCGGGATTGTCGCCTAGCATGGTCGATGGCACAAGACAACTTGACTTCAGCAGCAACCGAGATCTCTTGTGCCCGAATGTTTCAGCACCAACATTAGCTCGGTAAGAGGCCTCAAGCGCCTCTGCCTCAAACTTAGCCTTTGAAAGTTCGCTGGCCAGCTTAGCCTCAAGCTCTTCAATCTTTTGGGCCCGGACCAAGCTTTCCTCCCTCACAACTTGGAGCTGGCTCTCGACTGAAGTTAGTTGGGCCTGGAGCGCATCCTTCTCCGAGGCGAGATGCTCCATATGCTGTTTCCATCCCAGAGTTTCGGACTCCTTCATTTTGGCCTCCTCTGGAAGCTGCTCCGCCTGCTCGCCCTTTTGCTGAATCTGCAAAACCAAAGGATTAATTGCCAAAATCAGGTCATTAACACATAATGAACTCTCAAGAAATTACGTTACCCGTTCAATAAGTTCTGTCTGATCTTGATGAGCTCTTGTGAGTTCAGCTCGAAGGGTCATGATCTCCTCTTCCTTTTGAACGTAGAGGAGTTTGAGGCCATCCCTCTCCTCTACGAGCTTCTTGATCTCGGCCTCGCATCGGGATAACTCAGCCCTTGATTTTGAAGATACCTCTCGGTGGAGCACCATGGCCTATACACAAAGAAGAGTCTCAGGCTTGAAGAAATATGGATTAAACGCAAGTGTAAATACGAAGAAATAGAACTTACTTGCTTCAGAAACCGCTGAGCCTCGTCGAATACGAACGATGCGTCTGGTTCAGGATCATCGTCGACTCTGGTGAAGCAGTCCCAAAATATGTTGTTCCCTTCATGGGCATGTCCCAAGTCGGGAGTACCTATGGCCCGAGCATCTTGGAACTGCCCCTCGGAGAATGAAGGTCCAAGCGGCGAGTCACCAATGTTGATTTATCCCAAGTGAATCACATGGGACATTGTCTTCTCTCTGAAGGGCCTCGGGGCTAGACCCTTCGAGCACAACCACCGTCTCATTATCACGGCGGGGGGCGTCCTCACCACCAGATTGCTCAGGGACTTTGCTCGGACCCTCCTCTAAAATGTCCTCAGTCCGAGATGGAGCCGCCTCGAGCTCCACCGGCACGACACTCTGGGAAGCTTCCGTACTTCCCCTCTTTCGGGTCACCAGCGGGCAACCAATAATCTTCACCCTCTTCATCCTCCTCTTGGAGTCGTTGAACTGCGTCAATACAAGGAGTAAAAGGTTCGGCTTTTAATTTTCGGGCTTTATTTTTCTTTGGCTTGGGGGAATCGGAAGGAGAAGTTCTTATTCGTTTTCCTCTCTTTGTTTGGCTTCAAATCCTCCTCTTCCCCAGGCGGAGGTGGCCTCAAGGAAACATTTTCACCGAGACCTACACATGAAGAAACCAAGTTAATAAGGATTATATTATGAGTAATACCTCGATATACAAGCGAAAAAACTCACCGTGGTTCTTAGCCTCCCATCG
The DNA here is from genome assembly GCA_005239525.1 of Nicotiana knightiana. Taxonomy (NCBI): domain Eukaryota; kingdom Viridiplantae; phylum Streptophyta; class Magnoliopsida; order Solanales; family Solanaceae; genus Nicotiana; species Nicotiana knightiana. Next base: position 105,496 of record ML435653.1, read on the forward strand.
GCCTCTGGACAAATCACACCAGCAACGTTCGACATGAGAAGAGGTGGAGACAGCTGTCGAACCCAACCTTCGAGGTCCGAAATTGCACCGGGGAACCAAGGATAAGCTGCACCATGAAAAGAGAACCTAATTCAGGAAGAGAACGAAAGAAGTAATACTGTAAGAACCAGTGACGAAGTTGCACTTACGTTTCATGTTCCATTCCTCAGGGAATGACATTTTCTCGACCGGAATTAGGTCGGAGGTCTTGATTGGGACGAACCGGCCCATCCATCCCCGGTCCTTGTCTTCATCAATGCTCGAGAATAGCGTCTTCGTAGCCCGATGCTGCAACTTTATCAACCCACCTTGATAAAGGCGGGGACTGTATAACCTTATCAGATGGTCAAGGGTGAAAGTCATCCCCTCGACCTTACTCGAAAAGAACCTAAGCAAATTAACGATACGCTAGAAAGAAGGGTAGATCTGGCCAAGAGTCACTCGATATTGGCGGCAGAAATCGAGAATGACCGGATCTACAAGATCCAGTGTGAAAGGGTAGGTGTACACACTGAAGTACCCTTTCACATAGGTACTGATGTCCTCCTCAGGGGAAGGAACCACCACTTCTTTATTTTCCCAATTACTGTCCTTCTTCACCCTCTTGAGATCGCCTTCCGATATCGAGCAGATGTATTGGAACATAGGCTCACAGCGACCCAGAACTGAGGAGGGTCTCTTGACTTTAAAGGCGGAAGTTAGTTCCATTGGCCCTGAGACACACTCCTCGATACGGGGCTCTACCGTCGCTTTATTATTGGCCGCCGGGAAGAGGAAGACGAAGCCTTTTCTTTTTGTGGCACAACTTAAGAGGTTTTTCCCATTTGTGTAAGCAGAGGAGGTTGAAAATAAGTATGAAATTGGTTGCTCTGATGAGAACAACGGCGGCGTAACAGGCAGCAATGAAAGAAAGATGAGAAGGATTAGAGAGTTGGGAGTTTTTAATCAAAGCAAAGTAAAGTTTGAATCAACAATGGAGGTGATATTTATAGGCTTGCGGCGACGGTTCGGTGGCACTAGTGGCCGACCAACGACTGACATGCATTGATGATTTTGGGGAACCGAACCGACGGGACGTTTCGATCATATCCACGGCTTACGTCATGAGGACGACGTCATGATCGAGATGCAAGGGAATCGAGACTCAAGTCGTTTCTTATCATTTCATTCTAAGAAATGCGGAGACTATCTGTATACGGTTAAAATCGAGTATGTTCGATTTTAGAGGCTCGAGGGACTGCCTCGAGATTAAGCTCATGATGAAGCGAGCTCCATCTCGAAGATACGAAGACCGAAGGATCAAGGTTGGGCCTGATCAACATCGAGTAACAGGATATCAACGATCGACCATAGATCTCGGCGGGAATCTCGGGATTGACAGAACCGCTAACGGTTATTAACATCAATCATGGATTTTATTTCCGAAATTAGAGTTATACCTTATTTAGGATTCCTCTACTATATAAAGAGGAACCATGTTCATTTATATTGATCACATAGACACTTACTGAGGGATAACAATATGTTACTCTTTTACTTGCTTACAATTTACCATTGTTCTTATTGTTCCTATTGTTCTTAATGCTTGATCTCGAGCTTGTTCCAAATCGAGGTCGATAACTTTCAACGGCACTGGTTTGATTTATCTTAATCGTTTAATTTATTTATTTGCTTCATCATTTATCAATTTGTATTGAATTAAATCAAGTATCCTTATAACCACATTACAATTTTAATTGTTACTCCTATTTCGAGGGAACACTACTGTTTCAAACGCTAGTATTATTTGTGACCAAATGGAACTAATCATTTGCATACTGTACGTAAAAAGAAATAATAGTTGCTTTGTATTTCAACAAACATTTGTTGATTTTCGGAAAATAATAACAACGAAACGTCGAAAAGGTTTTGCATCATTATACTTGCTAATACGTTCAAGAGAACTACTACTAGAATCACTATTGCTACAATAAAAGCCGTTCCTTTAATTTAATCATTCGTTTTGTTTTTTCCCCTCTTCATTTCATCTTTTCCACACACCAAAAAAAAAAAAAAAAAAAAAAAAAAAAAAAAAAGAACAACAACTATTGTGAATTTTTTTCCAATTAACTTGTGGACGATATTTTGATGAATGTTATAAATAGTATGAACCTCGACTTTATTTACAAAGGGATTCAAGTTCCTTTTTTTTTTCCAAAAAATGGATATGAAACTAAAGCTTGTTTAGGAGTGGGCATAGTTTGGACAAACCCGAAACTCAATTTTTTTTGAATTTTTGGTTTGGATTTCAGTTTTAATTTTTAAAATTTTTGAATTTCGGATTAAATGTTGGATTTAAAATTTCAAATTTTTGGATATCCGAAAATTCAAAATTTTATACTTTATATTTAGTGTACCCATTAGACATTAATCCATTGTCTATATGCTAATAGTCATTTGTCCAATACGTTACACATTAGATATTATCTAATATATTCAATACTAATTACTAAGTTACTGTCATATTACTTTTTATTTGGACATGATTTTACTGTTACTAATTCTTCTGGCCTTAATAATATCTCTATTGCATTTTCTTGATAATGATTTTATTACTTGAATGCTTTATTTGGATAATTGATGTGAGAATGAAGAACTTTTTAGATAATTTAACGTGAATACTTCATTTGGATATTTATTTTGGTAAGAAGAAGAAGAAGAAGAAGAAGAAGAAGAAGAAGAAACAACTCAATGTATAGGCTCGAATGCCATAAATTCCAAATATTCAAACTGATTAATCCGAAACAAAATTTAAGCAATCCGATCTAATTCGAGCTTATTTAAATTGTCATTTCTTTAATTTAAAAATTGAAAATCAAACCGTAATGTACATATCCAATCCGAACGCTCCGAATGCCCACCCCTAAGCTTGTTCATGTAGATTTTGGGACAGCAGTCTTCTCAAGTAGTTGTTAAATTCAAGAGTTTTTGCTAAGTAATTTTAATTCTGACATTATTTGACATAGTTAAACGGAAGCAATGAGACGTGATAATACCGTTTGAATAGTAACCTTTTGATAATAACTGGACTGTGGCAGATTCATTAATCGAAGTACAAAAACTGAAATTTCACCTTTTATCATTAATAAGTTTAGCTAAGGAATTTATAACACGGGCTTCTCTTTTATTACAGACAACTTATTTTATGATTCCATCCGTGACTACTAAAACGAAAGATAAAAAAGTACTATATATTTGAGGAGCTGAATTAATTGGCAATGAACAAGTAAGAAATCAGATAAATTCACTTATTTCACACAAGATGTCCTTATACTATGTGAAATTATTCAATTCTATCTTTCGTTACACTTTTGATCAATTCAACCTTTTGTATGGGTCGAAATCTGACCGCATAAGAACGATCCCAGGAGGAGACGGTAAGAAAGAGTTAAGCGTGATTGTGCACACGAGACGCCGTAATGATGCGCTTCACGGCCATGGCCGAGGTTGACTCGTCAGAAGGCCTTTGCGACATAGTATACACTACGACGTCTAGGGAGGTCGACCTGAAGTGCCAGCGACCTATCGCAGCATACTGGTTAAGGACCATTGGGTAAATGGGAATACCTAGTATATATACTAGGGGAGAGAATGAAGAAAGGGATGAGACAAAGAAAAAAACACACTTCTTCTCTCTCAACAGAGAGGAACAGGGGAATCTACTTTGTAAATAAGAGAAGGTTTAGAACCTTGCTATGGATCTTTGTAATCATAATTATAGAATCAATAAAGACGTATCTCGCAGCCGTTAATGGTGTCCCCTTTCCTTTCTTCTTTATTTTACATTATGGAATAGTGGTAGCGATAATGTAAGCTCATCATGTACATTCGATCTCTTTCATAATCTTAACGAGTACATAAGTTTAACCTTGCCCAATTTTTCTTACTCAATATTCTTCGATCTAGAGTTAATTATCTTTGGCTAGGATTTATCCTCTATCTTCTCGATTTATCTAGTTTAGCAAAAGGTTTTACATTTTTTGGTCAAATAAATTGGCGCCGTCTGTGGGGATTTTCCTAGCCAAGGCCTTAGTTTCCTTTATATCTACCAAGCCAACCAAGAATGAAATCCCTACGTGAAACCAGAGCTATGCCTGGCTTATGCGCGACGCCTACGTCATATCACGACAGCAACCCTGGAACATCGCGAGCGGGAACCATCGCAGTGGAGCTGTGACTTACACATCAAGCGCACCCGCAACCACGCTCCCAGATTAGCACCCCGCGTGTAGTAATCATACCATGTAGGACGATGCTAGTTGTACAACTTACTGTTAAAATGCTCTTCATTTGTGCGCTTGTGGTGTAACTTATGTTACTGTTACATTGGCACATCCGGGACTGAAACAAACTGGGACTCGAACTCGAGGACCTAACATGTGGAGCAAACCATCCACCTACGGAACGCTCGAGCCCAAACAACGACGAGGCGAGATATGAAGCTGACATCGGGTCTAAGGATTGCAACCGACGAGGGAAACATGACCAATCTCCCTCATTCATCGGCTAACTAGCCAACCCAGGTAACAAATGGTCCTTATACCTTTAACCCATGTTTCCTTTGCAAAAGAGGTGTGAAACGAAGAGCAGGAACGTCCGCCACGAGAACACGAGTAAAACCAAAAAACTAGCCGCGACAACGGTTCTAAATTCCCTCCCCCCACGGCAGCGGGCAAACTGAGGATAACTCTGCACACCATACCTCAGTGAAATAATAGACAAACGGCTCAAAATGAACTGGCTACATTAAAAAACAATCTCCATAAGCAAGGCACTGTACGGCGAACTCAAAGACGTCCTAACACAAGTAGAACGTGGGTACCAAGAGCTCGCCCATGTGTTTGCCACAGGTGTGCAACACTTACTCGCCCGGCCATATACGTCGTCACATATGAACCTCTTGAGCAATGAATTCATCACCCGTCCCGTCGATGGCCTCTCCAAGCCGAGCGATGAAGGGACCATATAGACTGGGCCTTTCCCTGGTGCACACATGAACCAACGCATGGAACTCCAAAAAAAGAGGGGCAAAGTGGCACGCGATACTCTTACGCCACTCCTCGAGTCTCCAAAAGTAAACTCGATCTCACTCGAGATGCCAAAAGTAAATTCGACCTCGCTCGAGTCGCCAAAAATAAACTCGACCTCGCTCGAGTCGCCAAAAATAAACTAGGCCTCGCTCGAGTCGCCAAAAGTAAACTCAACCTCGCTCGAGTCTCCAAAAGTAAACTCGACCTCGCTCGAGGCATCAAAAGTAAACTCGACCTCGCTCGAGTCGCCAAAAATAAACTCGACCTCGCTCGAGTCGCCAAAAATAAACTCGACCTCGCTCGAGTCGCCAAAAATAAACTCGACCTCGTTCGAGTCGCCAAAAATAAACTTGACCTCGCTCGATTCGCCAAAAGTAAACTCGACCTCGCTCGAGACGCCAAAAGTAAACTCGACCTCACTCGAGTCGACAGAGTTAGACTCCACCTCACTCGAGTCGCCAAAAATAAACTCGACCTCGCTCGAGTCACCAAAAATAAACTCGACCTTGTTCGAGTCGCCAAAAATAAACTCGACCTCGCTCGATTCGCCAAAAGTAAACTCGACCTCGCTCGAGACGCCAAAAGTAAACTCGACTTCTCCCGAGTCGCCAAATGTAAACTCGACCTCACTCGAGACGCCAAAAGTAAACTCGGCCTCGCTCGAGTCGACAGAGTTAAACTCGACCTCACTCGAGTCGACAGTGTTAAACTCAACCTTACTCGAGTCGACAGTGTTAAACTCAACCTCGCTCGAATCGTTAAACATTCGACCTCACTCGAATTATTTCAACATTCGACCTCGCTCGAATTAATTCAGTATTCGACCTCGCTCAAATTATTCCAACATTCGACCTTGCTCGAATTATTTCAATATCCGACCTCACTCGAACTATTTCAACATTCGACCTCGCTCGAATTATTCCAATATTTGACCTCGCTCGAAATATTTCAACTTTCGACCTCGCTCGAATTGTTCAACATTCGACCTCGCTCGAATTGTTCAAAATTCAACCTCGCTAGAATTATTTCAACATTCGACCTTGCTCAAATTATTCAACATTCGACCTCGCTCGAATTATTCCAATATTTGACCTCGCTCGAACTATTTCAACGTTAAGACCTCGCTCGAATTGTTCAACATTTGACCTCGCTCGAATTATTTCAACGTTGGACCTCGCTCGAATTATTCAACATTCTACCTCGATCGAATAAAAACATGGGTCAACCACATTGAACTCCTGTGTAGGACAAGGACTCCGCGAAATAGACTGAATTTCTTTCCAAAAAGAGAAGCAAGTACATACAACCAAAAGCGAGATATTATTCACAATTTACATCCAACATCGTACAACAGGCCAAACCGAACTCTAAAAAAAAAAGGAGCGAACAAAAAAAAGAGACAAAAAATAAAGCACCAAAGAGCTACAAGTCTTCACTCCACCTCATCTCCTTCATCATCCCCGCCGACACCACCGTCATCAGAAGATGGTCCATCTTCAATTTCAGCACCCCCATCGGCTTCTGGTGTCGCGGGGATCATAACCACAGGCAAGGTGAGTGTCCTCAAAAGCAGCCTCAATCACATTTTCCTTCGCCCACAAATTCTTGTATACATCTCGTTGGGCTTCGGCGTGGACCCACATCTCATAAAAGTGGCGGTGCAAGGTGACAGAGTCGGGTTCCAACAGGGCTCGAGCCAACAGCTGGGCTTTCTCGGCTTCAACAGACGCCACTTTATCACCCAATATCGAGGCATCCCGCTCAAGCTTGCCAATCCGCTCTTCGAGCCTTGCCTCCTTTATTGTGACCGTCTCTTTCTCGGCCTCTCGCTCAAATCTGAGGACACGTATAGTATCCTCCAGCGCCGATGCCCTTGTTACAGACACTATCCGAGCCTCTTCGGCGCTCTCTAATTTTGTCACTTTCCTCTCCAAGTCAGCAACCTTTTCAGTCCATTACTCGCTCAGGCTGGCAACCCTGGTTTCATTCTGCTCAAGCTCAGCTCGCAAAGACGTCACCGTCGCTTGAAGGTCCTCGCACTCAGCCGCGATACCCTTTCCCACCTCAAGCTCCTCGTATTTGACTCTGATCAATTCCTTAAGCTCACTGCATTTGCGGATAGACCGCATCAGGTCCTCATCCTTCTTCTCCAGTTCCTCCCTAAGAGACCGAGCATCTCCACTCGCTCTAAGATGCATGTGCACCTCTCTGCACCTGTTTCGAAATCGGCGGTATTTCTTAGCCATCTTCAAAAAGACTTCAGCCCGCGTCTCGGCCCGATGAGCACTCTCAATCTCCAATATGTAGGTCTAAAAAAAAGAGGAGAAAAAGAATCAGCGAAAATGAAAGACATAAAGTAGAGGAAATAAAGGCAAGAAACTCACTCTTAAGGCCATACCTGCCACACCGCATGACAAACCAGAGTCGCTGAGATCCCGAAGAGACCTGCTTTCTGCGGCAGAACATAAAAGGTCGAACTGCTCCACCAAATCCGCCGTGTTCTTCAGAAGGTTAACATCCGACGGGATTTCGAGCACCTGAGAAGGACCACCAACCACCACCTCGACCCTGGTAAATCCCTCTTCGAACAACCTTATATCCTCAAGATCGACGTCTGATTAGGACTCGTAATCGTCCACCACCACGCCCTATAATATCTCGCCGACTGGGGAAGAGGCGCGAGCTAGCTGAGATGTGGAGGGTCCACTCTGAATAATTGCGGCAGTCGCGAACTCTGCCCCGACACCATTACGACCTCTTCTTCTCTCGACTCGGGTAGCACTTCCGCTTCACGGGCGAACTCTCTCACAGTTTCAGACACTTCTCCTACAAGATCGGCCCTTAAGGGCACATCAATCGACGGTGTCTCCTCCGATGTTATCCTCCGCCTCTTTGACAGGATCTCCTCGTCCACTCCATGAGAGGATTCGCCCGCCGAGCGAACTGCGGGGGCCAGAGAGTCTGAGCGAGGAATAATCTCAGTATGACCTGATTAGGATGCAGACTCGACCTGTGCAACAGTCCGATTTCGAGTGCTCTCATCAGCAGTCGTCCGAAGTACGGACCTAGAAGAGGAAGCCGGCTGATGGAATGCAAGAGCAGGAGCCCTCGCCCTTCTCACCCCTCTCCGACCTGTCAAATATGACACACGGCCCAATGTAAACACAAGGTGGAGAAAAACACAGGTCGAGAGATAAACGACTATGGCCAAGACAAGGTGTCTTACCAGCAGAAGGTTTATGCCCAAACCTCTCGTGGAAACGCGCCCATTCACGAATTCCCATCGTGTGAGGCAGGATCGAGCTCACCCATCCACGAATATCCCTAACTTGTGGAGGGGGTAGCTTCTCGGCTGCGACAAAATAAACGAAATGGATGAACAACAAACATCAGTCAATCGACGAAAGCACGAGATATAAAAAACCAATCAGCGTTGTAAAAAAAGAAGGGGGGTACTCACGAACGAAATTCCACGTTTGGGGGAACCCGGCGAGGTTAGACACCACATGTTCTGTGCGGACATAGAAGAAACTCTCCCAGAAGCGGCGATTGTTTTTATCGTCCATTCCGACCACCGGGCTCTTAGTACCCCGATGATGAAGATGCACCATAGTCCCCCTATGAAAGCTAGGGACGAGGAGATGCATCATGTGTTGAAGGGAAACACCACGGTTGGCCAGCTCCGCATACTTGTTGAGCATCAAGAAGAGTTTGTATATGTATGGGGTGAGCTGGACCGGGCACACCTCGTATAAGCGGCAGAAGTCCGCCGCTAATGAAGGAAGAGGAAGCGTGTACCCAATAATAAAAGGGTACGTGTAGAATGCACAGTACCCTGGGCGATGTAGGTGAACTATATCGCCTCCCACCCGAACGAGTTCGATATGTTCAAGAATTCTCCACTTGACTTTGAATGTAGTGATCGCCGCAACATCCATTGTAGAAAGCACCGGTGCAGGCTCATCTTCAGCGGCATTGTTAAAGTCTGTCTGTGGCTTCCCCGGGCGGGGCGCCACCCCATCTATCGTAGGAAAACTCTCATCTTCCGCCAAACTCGTCCTCTCGTCGAGGGAAGGTACGACATTTACGGGGTCAGGATTAGAAGAAGTACTAGCCATTTCAAATGAATGCAAAGATCGTGGATACAAAGAAAGAAATACGACAGTCACAAAGGTTGCTGGCATTTTAAGAAGTGTGAACGAGGGAGGAAGAACAGGTGCTTTCAAAGATCTTCCTGAGAACGATTTGAGTAATGCTATATTCGAATGAGAGTCTCCTATTTATGGAGACACAAAAATGCTATTTTGAAGAAATGAAGCGTCGCCTTCTTCAAAAAAGAGTAACAGGAGAGGCACATGAAACGATGCGACGCTCAACGAACGTGTGCCATAATGACACCTGACGAATTTAATGTCATTTCAACTGACACACTGCCTGATAACTCTCCTAGAACGTCACATCACCACCCTTCAGGGACATGCTCGCACCTTGCCCAAAACGCTCAGATTTCTGTGCTAGAATTGACAAGGTCCGCCCATCGTGCTCGCCTAAGGGCGACCACAATAGGCGGAGGAACTAACTGTATGGGTTGAAATCTGACCGCATGAGAACGACCCCAAGAGGGGACGGTAAGAAAGCGTTTAAGTCGTGATCGTGCGAGACGACGTAATGATGCGCTTCACAGCCATGGCCGAGGTTGACTCGTCAGAAGGCCTTTGCGACGTAGTATACGCTACAACGTCTAGGGAGGTCGACCTGAAGTGCCAACGGCCTATCACAGCATACTGGTTAAGGACCGTTGGGTAAATGGGAATACCTAGTATATATAATAGGGGAGAGAATGAAGAAAAGGAGGAGACAGAGAAAAACACAAACTTCTTCTCTCTCAACAGAGTGGAACGGGGGAATCTACCTTGTAAATCAGAGAAGGTTTAGAACCTTGCTATGGAATAGTGGTATCGAGAATGTAAGCTCATCACGTACATTCGACCTCTTTCATAGTCTTAACGAGTTCAAAAGTTTAACCTTACCCAGTTTTTCTTACTCAATATTCTTCGATCTAGAATTAATTGTCTTTGGCTAGGATTTATCCTCTGTCTTCTCAATTTATCTAGTTTAACAAAAGGCCTTACACTTTTTGGTCAAACACCTTTACTATTAGCAAATTAAATTGGCAGAACTCCAAAGAAAAGGATCTAAATTCACCCGTCAACTTTTGATAAAATAACCCCTAAATTGGAGTGATTTTTTTAATCTAATGGCGGATGACGTGGCATATTGGATCAAAGGTTTAAGTAATTGCAAAGTTACTACTAGATCAATTATAGATTTTAGAAAATAAACCCCCCTTTTTTTAATCTTTTGATTCCCTTTTTGCGAGTTTCAGACAAGTAATTATTCCCCTGTAATAATGACTTGTACGTCTCAAAGTGTGTGCAAGCCTCTGTAATTGGATCTCTACAAACTGTACAATTCGCATTAAATAATACTCAATCTAAAAAACAAAGTTCAAATCATTAGTAATAGAGAACTCACGCTCGCCACCACTGTCCTCTGTCCAAACACACACTCTCTCTCTCTAAACGTCAATGGCGAATCCAAACTCTGCATAACCCGTTGCAACTGTCCAACCTTTACCTATATATCTATATAACGGGATTACACTCGCTCACACGTTCACTCGCATTGTTACTAACTGGTATTCCTAATCATTACTTTTGTTCAGCTGTGATTCCAAAATTTTGTGTTAATGAGTTGAAAGTATATAAAATTGTTTTGTGTTCACGTGATTTGAACCAAAAGCAATGAGTTTAGTTGAATCCACTGCAAAAGGCTAGATTAGTCTCGCTGAATTTGTTAGTGATCGACTTTATATAATGTGATTTTATTATAGTGTGCAAACTTGATTCGGATCTGATCTGTGTTTGAGATGTTGTTACCTCTCATGCTGGAAATGCTGGAAAATTGGACTCAATTGTATTAGGATGTTCGTTTCAGCTGCTTTCTTTTTTCTTCCTCTCTATTTTTATTGATCTTAGGTGGATTTTCTGTTCTTGATCTATATTTAAGGCCCTTTTCAGCTACAATAACTGAAAGTTGGATTATCAATAGTGATTATTCGTTTCTGTTTTTTTTTTTGTTGTTGTTATGTATCTATTTTCGTTCATCTTAGGTGAAAAAAAATTGTGTTTTGATATGTATAACTGTGTTTGAGGTAAAGGGGAGCCTTGGGGCAATGGTAAAGTTGTGTCCGTGTGATAAGTCTCGAGATCAAGCCATGGACCCAAGCACTGACGCTTGCGTCATGGTAGACTGCCTACATTACATCCTGGGGGTTCGGCCTTTTCCCAAACACTACTTGAATGCGGAATGTTTCGTGTATTGGGCTGCCCTTTTTTCTTATCTGTGTTTGAGGCCTTTTTCAGCTTGAATTGCTAAAAAGTGGAATATAAATTGTGCTTGGCGTGTTAGTTTCTGGTGATTCCTTATGTTCTTTTTTGTTGGTAAATTTTCTTATTTTTATTGATTTTAGAATTGATGCTCTTTTTTGCAGGTTGATTGGTCCGTATAGTTGCTGGATTTGAGTTATTTTGTTTTTGAGGATAGAGTTAAGAGTTGTTTCAGAATTGTTATTTTATAGTGCAGTTGTGTTTTAGAGGACTTTTCAATTCCATTTTGAGGAGTGGTAATTCATGCATCATTACAATCCGGGAGGAGTTTTGGTTGATTAGAATTTGCTTGTTTTAGTTTCCTATTGCAGACCTATAGGATCGAGATTGTGCTAATTGTGATCTTGATTATCTGATTGGTTTGGTGTAATTTTGGAAAACCTTTATTTTAAGGAAGTTACGTAGTCGAATGCTAGTTAAAATTGCTCGCTTTTTGGGCGATATATATGGGAGATAGTATCTGATGATAGCTTATAGTTTTCATAGTTCTTGGAGGTTCAGGTTGAAGCAAATAACTAGCACATTGTGATCTTCTCGACTTGAATTTTCTAGAGGTTACAGAAACTCGGACATGAAAAGCCCTTTGCTTAACAAATTATCTAAAACTTTCCGATCTAAACCGCAATTCAACTGGTTACTCTTGTGTCTTGTCAGTGTCTTGGTTGTAATAGCATTACTAGGATCATCTTCTTCAAGTGCCTTTAACTCGGTCACTTCCTCTGTGAAGCCTGATATCTATACGAATTACAGAAAGCTCAAGGAGCAAGCGAGAAGTGATTATTTAGAGCTAAAAAGCCTTTCTGTGGGAGAAAATCAGATAAAGGATGTTGGTCTTTGTGGTAAGGAAAGAGAGAATTATGTGCCTTGCTACAATGTGTCTGCAAATACTCTAGCTGGGTTTAAAGATGGGGAGGAGTTAGATCGGCATTGTGAGTTGTCAAGAGAACATCAATATTGTTTGATTCGTCCTCCTAAGGACTATAAGATTCCGCTGTCATGGCCAGCAGGTAGGGATGTAATATGGAGCGGAAATGTGAAGCTAACCAAAGATCAGTTCCTTTCTTCTGGAAGCATTATGAAAAGGTAGTAATTAAATGATCTTGTAGATGATCTTAAACATGTCAAATTGCATACTTAACATGCTAGAAGGATGAATGCCTCTGTTTTAAGTTTCCGAACTCTTCTAGGTTGATGCATTTGTAGGAATAATCTTGAAGTCTTTATGTGAGGTGACAACTTTCATTCTACCTTATAATGACTTTTTTTTTTCTCCAGGCTAATGTTACTAGAAGAGAATCAAATTGCTTTCCATTCACAAGATGGGATGGTTGTCGATGATGTCAAAGATTACTCTCACCAAATCGCAGAGATGATTGGGCTGGGAAGTGACACAGAATTTCTTCAAGCTGGTGTAAGTAAATCTTTTGTCTACTTGATTGAGCCCCTACTAGTTTCCAAAGAATCAATGCTTCTAGTATGCTATCGGTTTCATAGCGCTGGAACTCTGACGCAGAACCATAATTCTACTCTAGAATGATAGATTTCTGTTTGCTGGATAACAGGTGCGTACTGTACTAGATATTGGCTGTGGATTTGGTAGCTTCAGTGCCCACCTACTATCGTTGAACTTGATGGCTCTTTGTGTGGGAGCATATGAGTCATCTGGTAGTCAAGTTCAGCTAACACTCGAGAGAGGACTTCCTGCAGTCATCGGAAACTTTATTTCAAAACAGCTACCATTTCCATCATTGTCCTATGACATGGTTCATTGTGCTCAGTGTGGAATCATTTGGGACAGCAAAGGTATTGTCCTTGCTGGGTTTTCATGAACTGTGTTTCCCATTCTTATTTCTCATTATCGTTTAATGTGGACTGACCTGATTTACCAGTAGTTTATGAAGACTTGTTTCATTAAGTATTCTTCTGTGTACCTAATTATGATACTTTATTTTTACTAGTCTAATTTATGCCGTGAGAGAAATACTTCACAACTATTGAAGTACTGATCCACGGTATCTTCTACACTATCTACTTTACAACGAACCTCTTTTACAGTCAAAACATCTTCGCCAAGATAAAAGAAGTCTGGTCGATAAGGCCAATCTCGATAGAAAATTTTGGTGATACTGCTGATAAATTTTTTGTTCTAATTTAAAATTCTGCCCCTTCTCTGTCTCACCAAAGTGTAACTGCCACCAGCTGCTGCCCTGGCATGAAACTAATAATGGTTTGGTGAAACAGATGGGCTGTTTCTTATTGAAATTGACCGTGTACTCAAGCCTGGAGGTTACTTTGTTTTGACCTCACCCATAACCCGGCAGCAGGGTAGTTCTACTAGTTCAAAGAAGGGAAGCATGTCTACTCCTTTGGAAGAGATCACTAAGAAGCTTTGTTGGTCTCTTTTGGAACAGCAGGAAGAAACTTTCGTCTGGCAGAAGACGGTTGATTCACAGTGCTACACATCTGGGTAAGGCTAACAAGAAAGCCAATGTCAAGTACTCCCTCTATATTCTGTTTCTCACATCCTTGAAACTACTTTTGAATTCATTTTATTCAGTTGAAAAAAGTAAAATTTGAAGAACAATAATTTATAAGTTACAACTGATTGTGCTGGATTCAGGAATATATTTAGACTAATTTTTGGGTTTAAAAACCTTTTCGTCCCCTCATCTTTTTGAAGGAAAAAAAAATACATTTTCTAAGATACTTGCCTTTTGTATGTGTGTATGGTCAACTTTGAAATAATTCACATCTTATTGACCTGTTACTTCTATAAGCTCCACTTCAACCCCTCCCACTCCCACCCCCACGAAAAAGTAAAGAAGAATAAGCTTTCTCTCATGTTCAGACTTTGACGTTGATTGTCTTCCATTTCTGTTCTATTTTCAAGTTATACCTTTACTTTTACTATTTCAGTTTTCGTTTTTTCCCAGTTGACCTTGTCTAATTGGCTTTTGTTTTTTGATGTAGCAAGCAGGGTACGGTACCACTTTGTAAAGGAGAGGATATGCAACTGTACTACCAGCCACTTGCACGTTGTATATCTGTAACAGGCAGCAATCGATGGGTTCCAATTCATAGCAGATCTGGTTCGCTGAACTCAACTGAGCTTAAAATTCATGGCAAGTTTATTTGAATAAACTTGGTTTGTCAACTTTACTGTCATCCTCTAATTTCCTGCCATTCCGGCTCTTTGTTGTTAACATTCAATCATTGCCTGTGTTTTGCTTTATGCAGGAGTTCATCCTGAGGATTTCTTTGAGGATTCAGGATTTTGGAAATCAGCTGTGAGAAACTATTGGTCTTTGCTGTCACCCTTGATTTTCTCTGACCATCCAAAGAGGCCAGGTGATGACGATCCATTACCTCCATATAATATGGTGCGAAATGTCTTGGACATGAATGCTCATTATGGGGGTTTAAATGCTGCATTGTTGGAGGCAAGCAAATCAGTTTGGGTGATGAATGTTGTGCCTCTTGGGGTGCATAATACACTTCCGCTCATACTTGATCGAGGTTTTGCTGGTGTTCTGCATAACTGGTAAGACATTAAGTGTTAGACACATTAAGATTTATGTGCTCTTAGATATTGTGCATAGTACATACTAACCTAAACTCTAAAGTACACGGGTTAGCTATTCTCTGGCAGATTATTTTAGTAGAGGAAAATCACAGAGCTGTGTGAATTAAGTAGCAACGATGTATTTATTTTAATGTATGTGATCATAAACCACCTAATGACTTATACAATTTTGGATTGGATCTGATATGGTGTAATGTAATATGTTGAACTCTATTTGTTAGCAATACTAATGTCATTTTCCTGGTGTGCCATGAAATCCTCTACAATACAATAATATATTTTCTTGTTTTTTTTTTATGTATTATGATCTTAGTTTGCATGTTGCATGCATTATTGTCTCTTTAGTTTGCTTGCTTCTTCATCCCTTCCAATTGATGATCAACAGGAATCTGCTGGATCCTGGACCTCATAGCAATAATAGCTGACCCAATACCTAATAGACGAATCATAAAATTATAAAATGATCCTGTAACTTTTCACCGAGTAATTTATAATTAAGCATCTCCAAACATTAATGTGTGGTTGCGAAGACTTCATAAGCATAGTATAATTTGTAGTATGATTGTGCCCTTTTCTGAGTCTTCAATTTTTTCTTCCATAAACCCATGTCTGTTTGGTCAGTGAGGATAAGTTGAAGATAAAGGAAGAGTAATAAACAATAAGAACCTTGACCTTATCCTCAACAGGATGTTTATCTATGATTCTGAGTCATGATTTCCCAGGATATTGATTGCAGTAATTTTATGCTTTCAGGTGTGTTTGATACGGAGGAAAATATTTTCCTAGAAACTACATGGAAAATGAGTGGTTTTATAACTTATTTTTCCTTGTTTGGTTGGTGAGTGGAAAACTTTTTCCGCAAAATATTGTCTAGCATTTGGTTAGATAGTAGAAAATATTTTTTAGGAAAATAATTTTTTATGCTACTCTCTTCACTCACCCCATTCCCCCAAGTTCCCATGTTTTCCTATGCTCTCCCTCCCCCCTCCCTTTCCAAAATACCCAACATTTTCAGGACTCTGTTTTCTTCAAGAGTTTAATTCTTCTTCTAAAGATTCACACAAATCCAAAGGAACTAATGTGTTGCATTACTTTTTTACGCAAAAATAACGTTGAAATTTGTGCTTTATAACTCAAAAGAAAATACTCCTTTTTTGGTTCAAAAAGAAAGTACTCTTTCTACAACATGATATTAAAGTACTTATTTTGTTGAAATGAAAGAAAATACTTTTCTACATCATGAAAAGAAAATACCCATTTTATTGAAATGAAAGAAAATACTTTTTCTACATCATGAAAAAAACTTTTTTGTTGAAATATTTCAAATAGTTTTTATATATCATGAGAAAAACTTCTTTTGTTGAAATGAAAAGAATTTTTTTTTTTACTATACCATTTTGTTGAAACGAAATAAAGTATTTTTTTACGTCATGCAAAGAAAATACTTTTTTTATTAAAATAAAAAAAAGTACTCTATCTATAATATGAAAAGAAAGTATCATTAATAATATATCTATTTAAGGTGGGGGTGGATAGGTTGTGGGGTGGGGGCTCGGGTGGG